>KQ992379.1:26184-42802 GCA_001598015.1 Dorcoceras hygrometricum
CCACATTGGAAGTTCCTTTTAAATACTTAAGAATTCGCTTTACAGCTATGTAATGCGATTGTTTAGGCTCTGCTTGAAATCTAGCACACATACAGACAACAAACATGATGTCTGGTATGCAAGCAGTTAGGTATAGCAAAGAGCCAACTATACCACGATACAAAGATACCTCTATGGCAGTTCCAGCTTCGTCTTTGTCTAACTTGATTGAGGCACTCATTGGGGTCGCAGCTGCTGAAAAATTGTCCATGCCAAATTTCTTCAGCAGTTCTTTCGTGTATTTTTCTTGATTGATGAAGATCCCATTGTCAAGCTGTCTCACTTGTAATCCCAAAAAGAACGTCAGCTCATCCATCATGCTCATCTCAAACTTGTCCTGCATCAACTTAGAAATATTCTGGCATAGCTTGGGGTTGGTTGACCCAAATATAATATAATCTACATAAATTTGTACTAACAGGACATGATCAGATTTGACAAATTTAAACAATGTCTTATCGACAGTGCCTATAACAAAGTCATGCTGAATCAGAAATATTGAGAGTATCATACCAAGCTCTGGGTGCTTTCTTCAACCCATATAGAGCTTTATCCAGTTTGTAAACGTGATCTGGATATGTATGATTAATGAATCCAGGAGGTTGTGCAACATACACTTCTTCAGTTAAGATGTCATTTATAAAGACACTCTTCACATCCATTTGAAAGACCTCGAAGTCTTTATATGCAGCATATGCAAGAAACATGCGAATGGCTTCTAATCTGGCTATTGGTGCAAAAGTCGCATCAACGTCTATGCCTTCCATCTGTCTACATCCTTACGCTACCAGTCTAGCTTTGTTTCTAGTTACTACGTCATCTTCATTCAACTTGTTCCTAAAGACCCATTTAGTTCCTATTACAGAATGATTAGTAGGTCTAGGGACTAATTTCCATACATTATTTCTTTTAATTGACTAAGTTCTTCTTGCATTGCATCTATCCAGATCGGGTCAGCTAAGGCTTCTTCTATCAGCTTTGGTTCTATATGCGATATGAATGTTGAATCAAAGTGATCATGCATGAGCTGGCTTCATGTGCAAACAGGAGAGTGAATGTTACCTATGATCTACTCGGGTGGATGATTTCTATTCCAACGAAGATCAGATCCGATTAGATTGATCCTTGTTCAGTTTGGATGTTTGATTGGTTGGATTGATCTAGATTGTCTGTCACCATTTGATAAGGGCTTTGTTGTTCCATATTTGGAGGATCTGCTTGTGTATCTACTTGAGCAGTAGTTGGTCCAACAACCGCAACTGGCACACTAGATGAGATATGTTCCTGCACAGGGTCAACGTTTGTCAAATCAATGACTACTGGGTTACCTGTCAGATCTTCTTGTGCGTTATCTTGTGGTGTGTCCAGATCTGGTTGGGGATCAGCTGAATGTCTTTGTTGTGGCACGTCGTCATCTGATTCATCAAGGCTGGTTGATTCCAGATATGAACGCAACTCATGTAAGCTCACGGCTGAATTGATCGAAAGCTGATCTCGTCGAACACAACGTGAGCTGATTCTTATACTATCAGGCTCCTGTTGTTGAACACTCTGTAGGCTTTGCTCACAGCTGAGTATCCAAGAAATAGACCTGCATCAGATTTGTCATCGAAAGCTGTTAGGTGCTTTTTACCGTTATTATGAATGAAACATCTGCACCCAAACACCCTGAAATAGGATATATCAAGTTTCTTGCCACTACAGATCTCATATGGGGTAACTCCATGGGTCTTGTTAATCATAGATCTGTTCTGAGTGTAGCAAGCTGTGTTAACTGCTTCTGCCCAGAATTTTTGTGAAATACCGGAATAAGCAATCATAGATCGAGCAGCTTCTTTTAAAGTTCGGTTTATCCTCTCAGCTAGTCCGTTCTTCTGAGGAGTTCTCGCTGCTGAAAGCTCATGCTTTATCCCAATGTCTTATAATTTAAAAAATCAGTTCCTCTGTCAGATCTTATCCGGTTGACAGTACAAGATTTGTCATTTTGAAAACGTTTCAAAAGCTTAATCAGCTGGTCGGCAGTTTCAGATTTTGATATTAAAAACAACTCACATGTAAATTTTGTAAAATCATCAACAACAACTAGGGTGTAGTTCGTTCCTCCTAAGCTGGTTACGGGTATAGGACCAAAAAGATCCATATGTAAAAGCTCTAAGCTTCGGGAAGAACATTGACCATTTTTCTTTTTAAAAGTAGATCGAATCTGCTTACCCAACTGACATGCTGCATAAATCTTGTCCTTAGAAAAATTTAGTTTGGGAATACCAAAAACCAATTCAAGCTTACTCAACTTGGCAAGGGTTTAAAGTTCAGATGGTTCATTCTTTGGTGCCACAGCCAGCTCTTAGAAGAGTCAGCTGCTAGGAAAATCTATTCAGATCCCATCTGCTCTGACCAATTGATAATGTAGGTATTCCCCAATCTTTTGCCTACCAATACAGTCAGACCATCCGGACTCTGAACTGTTCATGTGTGCTTTTCAAAGTTAACTGTATAACCTTTGTCATACAGCTGACTTATACTTATTAAATTATAGCACAAATTTTCAACAACAAGAATATCAGATATGGAAATGTTACCATGGGTAAGCTTACCCTTACCCACAGTGTTACCGTGAGAGTTATCACCAAAACAATTTTGGCTCCTTTGAGTTGTACCACATCTGGCAACAGCTTTGGATTACCCGTCATGTGCCTCGTACATCCATTGTCCAGATACCAAATGATAGACTCATCTGCAACTGTGTACCTGTTGACCCGCACGCACGAAAATAAATTTTGGTACCCAATTTTACTTGGGTCTAGATCGGATTACCCCTTTCGGGACCTATACTTGAATTACTTTAACAGTTTTCCCAGTATGTGCATCCGAAAGGTTATGTGCAGAAATTTCATGAGATCTATTGAGCTTGGCTTAGTATGTGGACCATTCAGAACTCGTTGGGTCTGAAACTTTACCCAAACAGATTTGACCTTCTTAGAACCACGCCTGGACTGGTTGGGAACAGACGACTTAGAACAGCTTTCGCCTTATCTTTCTCAAGTCTGATCTTTAGCCAGCTTGGCTTGGAGTTCTCAGGTCTGATATATCTGATACCAGCTTTGCCTTTTTGGTTCAGTTGCCCAGAGGTCTGGTCATCATACTTTACCGACTCATAAGCATTGTGTATCACACTGGCTTTGACAAAATTCATCTTTTTGAACTTGTCATTTGCCAGATCTGATTGAGTACTCGTTCCCTCAGAGATGCTTTCTCAAACGCTGAAACCCAAGACAGAGTTGTAGTTCAGTGGCTTTTGAGTCTCATGCAACTTGATCAAGGAAACGGAAGACTTGGTCCAGGAGCTCATCACTCGTTCCCTCAGAGATGCTTTCTCAAACGCTGAAACCCAAGACAGAGTTGTAGTTCAGTGGCTTTTGAGTCTCATGCAACTTGATCAAGGAAACGGAAGACTTGGTCCAGGAGCTCATCACTTCATTAACCTTTCGTTTTCAGATTTGAGATCACAAGACCTATTTCTCAAGAGATCATTCTCAATCATCAGCTTACTCAACTCAGTCTTTAAACTGTCGGTATCCTCAACCTGAGCATTGCTTGATTCAACTGAACTAGTTTTTCAGACCATTGTTTTCAACTTGATTTCCTCAAATGTTTGAGATAACTTCCGGTACTCATCGACCATTTCATTTAGTGCATTGATCAAGTCCTCTCTTGTAAATTCATAATTCGAGAAATCAAATACCTCATCTTCAGTTGTGGTCTGATTTTCCATCAAGCAATGGACTTATTCTGGCTCACTGTCACTGTATAAGGAGCTGCTTGATGTAGAATCTGAGTCTGAATCTGCCCAGTTCTTGTTTCTTTCCTCCGTAACAAGTACTTTTCTATCATTCTTTCGGTTGGGCCTCTTCTCAGATATGGTCCTCATCCTTCTCTCTTTGGATCTTTCTTTGTATCTATCGTCTTTCTTATCATATCTATTAGATCTTTCCTCCTTCTTGGGCCTGTTACAATCAGCAGCAAAATGCCCTGGACGACCACAATTATAACAATTTATATCAGTAGTTATCTTTTCAGATTTGTTATAATTAAAAGAAGGGTTATAGGATTTTCTCATGAATTTCCCAAACTTCTTGACGAAGAGGGACATGGCGTCGTTGCTCAGTTGTTCTGTATATTTTCTTGGTGAGCACTGTTCAGATGTTGTAGAACCTAGAGCTTTAGTTGGTTGGGAGGTAGACGGTCCAGCCTCAGATCTGGTCTCCAGCTCGAACTCGTAGGCTTTGAGATTGACAAACAGATCATGGAGCTCAAGCTTGTTCAGATCTTTGGATTCTCGCATCGCCATGGTCTTGATATCACACTCTCTGGGGAATGCTCTCATCACTTTGAGCGCCAACTCTCGGTTGTGTATTCCTTGCCAAGACTGGTCAGCTCTTCTGTATATTTTCTTGGTGAGCACTGTTCAGATGTTGTAGAACCTAGAGCTTTAGGTTGTTGGGAGGTAGACGGTCCAGACTCAGATCTGGTCTCCAGCTCGAACTCGTAGGCTTTGAGATTGACAAATAGATCATGGAGCTCAAGCTTGTTCAGATCTTTGGACTCTCGCATCGCCACTTGATTTCCCACTCTCTGGGCAATGCTCTCATCACTTTGAGCGCCAAATCTCGGTTGTGTATTCCTTGCCAAGACTGGTCAGCTCTATTACAACAGCTCTAAATATTTCATCGAACTCAGCCATGGTCTCTCCATCTCGCATCTTTATCGACTCATACTTCTGCTGGGTCACGGTCAATTTGTTCTCCTTGGTTTCGTCATTGCCTTCGCAGATTTGAGTCAGTTTCTCCCATATTTCTTTGGCAGTGGCACAGGTCTTGATCTTGCTAAACATATTCTTGTCCAGCGTCTTGTAAAGTATGTCTTGTGCCACGTTGTCAAGATTCTCCTTCTTCTTATCCTCAGTTGTATATTCAAATCTTGTCTTTTCAACCCACTGTGGTGCTCCATCAGATATTTCTATAGCTGTATTGTCTTTCATTATTTTCATGGGACCATCTGTAATAATGGACCACATATCATCATCTTGCGCGGAAAAATGAGCTTGCATCCTAATCTTCCAGTCATCGTACTCCTCCTTGGAAAACATAGGAATTTTGTTATGAGAAGACGACATTTTTAAAATATATAAGCGCAAAGATAAAACTGTTAATGACTGAGAGGCACAGGCTCTGATACCAATTGATAGGATCAATTAGGATTGAAAATAGGTCTAGGAGTTCAGAAGGGGGGGTTGAATGAACTCCTTGAATTTTTATTTTTCGAAACTGTGAGACCCGAAAGTTTAGAAAGATTAATTGAGTTAATTAATCGGATTTTATGAGATTAAGATTTGAGAGTGAACAAATCTGGGTAACCATCTTTGGGTTGGTAGGCTTTGTGAGTGTATTTGGGTCAGATTTGATAGTTAGAACAATTCTGGGAAGTTTGAGAATTTTGGTAGCAGCGATCAGATTTGGGAGATGATCAGATTCGAGGTTAGAATCTGGTATCTCTAAGAAGATGTGAGTACGCTAGTGTGTTTCTGTAGCGGGTAGCGAAACTACGCAGTTTGGATTAGTTGGAACCACAACGTTTTGGCTTAGCGGGGGAGACTCAGATTCGAGTAGCGTTGGTCTTCAGATTTCGATAGGATCTGAGTGTTGTGATGCGACGCGTTTAGAATTTCAGATTCCAGTAGCGGGTGACGTGTTCAAATGCGATAGTGGACTCCGTTCGACGTCGTTTGGGTAAGTCAGGATCTGTTTTGACGAAGATTCATATCTGATGTGAGATTCAGATCCGAGTGGGAAATCAGTTTTGAGACTCTTAAGTGTCGGTAGGTACTGTTCTTCAGATTTGAGCAGATTTGACCTTTTAATAGAGGACTTTGCCTTCGTTCTTTATTATTCAGACTCGACACTTAGAATATTTCTCGATAGCGAATCCTGTTGCGATACACTAGCTACTGTTCACCGAATCTTATCTTCCCCCATTGCCGGCGATAGACAGCTCCGACTGAAGTAAGAGTGGTAGCGCTGGACTCCTCTTTCTAAGACGCTTTGTTTGGTACCGCTTTTGGAAGCTTGCGTGAGCTTGGAGAGGTTCACGAAGACATCTCCCTTCTGTAGTCTGTTAGCATAAGCGTGGCTTTGCTTCTGTGGTTCCGGCAGCTCGTTGGGTAAGTGTTAAGATCCTACCTTGTGCTTCGTTTAGAGCCTTTTGTTGTGAAGGGTAGGATAGCGCTGTTTGAGTTCGTAGCTCCCAGTTGTAGTTTCTGTGCTACTGTCCCTGAGATTTTGTGCATTGTTGCTTAGCAGGTTTTGCGATCTGTGTAGCTCGGGACTTCGTTGTGTTAATTTTAGCTCAGGACTGAGGTACGGGTGTGAGCTTGTCTTACGGCATTGGATTGAGCATGGGTGATTATGCTTGATGCTGTGTATACTTCGGTGCTATTATTGCTTGCTTCTGTTGTGTTGTTATCTGCAGTGCTTCGTTTAGAGCCTTTTGTTGTGAAGGGTAGGATAGCGCTGTTTGCGTTCGTAGCTCCCAGTTGTAGTTTTTGTGCTACTGTCCCTGAGATTTTGTGCATTGTTGCTTAGCAGGTTTTGCGATCTGTGTAGCTCGGGACTTCGTTGTGTTAATTTTAGCTCAGGACTGAGGTACGGGTGTGAGCTTGTCTTACGGCATTGGATTGAGCATGGGTGATTATGCTTGATGCTGTGTATACTTCGGTGCTGTTATTGCTTGCTTCTGTTGTGTTGTTATCTGCAAGATGTCATTGCATACATGCATTATTCATGCATTAGGATCTTGTTTAGCTGTGCCTTGTTATCTGATCTGTGCATACCAGGATGCTTGTTTTGATGACGAGCGGGTAACTCCCGTATACCTCATCTCCCTGCTGGGATCTGTTAGCCACTATGAGCGGAGTGGGTAGCTCCCACATCTCATGAGTTGGGCAACAGCAGGTTGAGATGTGTTCTGCATCTAGTGCCGTGTTTTGAGACGAGTGGGTAGCTCCCATATACTCACACACCCCGTGGACACTGTTGTTCAGTTGATCTGATTCGTTTGTTGAGCAGCTGTTGAGATCCTTTGGCTCCCTGTTTTCGGTTGTAGCCTTGTTCTCATGCATAGCATTTGCATATTACTTGTTGCTTTCCATTAGCTGTTTTATGCCGCTCTCCGTACTGGGGTTTGACCCCGTGTCCTTTGGGGCTGGTGTTTGTTTTCCTATGTGTGTTTTCAGGTTATCATGGTTACTCAGCTGGTCGGGGAGTTGATCCAGTTGGAGGTGCCCCAGGAGGTGGTTAGAGTGTCCCAGTTAGCGTATAGCATATATGTATCAATGTTGTTAGCCGAGGGATGCCCTGTGCTTTATTGTATTCAGTTGTAGTGTTGTTGATTGGTGCTCGATGCATGCTGTACTTTTGTACTGTGACTTTTAGTCTTGTGTAATTTATGCAACTGGGATATTTTGAGTATTGCAGTATTTTAAATTATGTTTTTATCAGTCAGGCCAAAAGCGAAAATTTTACACTATTTTAAATTCTTCCGCTATTGTTTGTGTGGATTAACTCTGTGTTTGTGCACGAGGCCTGACATTTTTGGTATCAGAGCTTAAGCTGGGATAAGCTCGATTCCTTTTGATCACACTTGAGTCTAGGCACAGTGTTGCATGTTGCATGTGCTTGACTATGTGGCTTATTTGCTATGTGATATATTTGTTGTTGTGTGATCTTACCTTCTAGTGTCTTCGTAGATGCGGCCTAGACGTATGGGTAGAGGTAGAGGGCAGTTTCAGGAAGAATCCGAGGGTCAGAACGAGGAAGTGCAGCGTAGTATTCCTCGTCGTGGACGTGATAGACAGGTTGAGGTTGAGGTAGATGAGCTGGCAGCCCGTGTGGACGGCATGGAACTGGTGATGGCGAGGTTTCAACAGATGAACCCTCAGATGTTTAATGGTGACGAGTCTAGTTCCAATGTGGAGTCCTGGTTGCAACACATTACCGGGGGTCGACCGTGTCAGGTATGACTATGAGCTTAGATTGAGTTTGGCTACATTTCAATTGAGGAGAAGTGCCGAGCGTTTGTGGAGAGGCGCTTTGAGGACTCTAGAGGAGACATGTGTAGGGATCACGTGGAACAGATTTTGTACTGCCTTCCATCAGGAGTACGTTCTGGAATCCTTTGTGAACGCCAGGGAGCGTGAGTTCGATAACATGGTGCAGGGGACTATGTTCGTGGGAGAGTATGCCCGGAGATTTTCTTCTTGGGTATGTTCCGCATTTTTCTGGCCGAGATAAGGAGAAGAGGAAAAAGTTCTTGGAGGGGCTCAATGAAGAGTTGTATTCTTTAGTGTTTGCGGGTTCACCGACGAGTTATGTAGATGCGGTGGACAAAGCTATGGATATTGAGGAGGGACTGCAGAACCGTAGGTCTTGTGTTAGGCCTCAAGTTGTGCAAGGTAACTGTCCCATGGTTCTGGGGGTGCAACCTTCCCAGTCTGGGAAGCCCAACAGTCTGGACACCAGAGGTTTAGGCCTCGTGGTCGTCAGTTCAAGAAGAAGTCAGGTTCTAGTTCTTGTGGCTCAGGTAGTTCTAGCAGCGGTAGTTCCAAGGTCGAGTTTTGTGGCCAGTGTGGAGGAAGGCATCCTACAGCGTTGTTTGTAGGAGTGCAAGGTTCGTGTAACGTTTGTGGACAGTATGGACACTTTGTGAGAGTGTGTCCTTTGGCTGGATCACAGCATACCGCTGCCCCACCGCAGGGTCGAGGTGGGTCTTCTAGAGGTCGTTCTTTTCTCGTTCAGCAGCAGAGGTTGGGTGTGACACCCAAACCCAACGGGGCCACGAGAAATGGGGTAAACAAAATTTTCGAATAAAAGAAAGGCTAAAAGATAATTTGTTATAAGCTGCATCTCTTATAACTCCAAGAAAAACGAAACTCAAGACAAATCAAAGATCAGCAGATACTCAAGTACACGCGCTACTGCTAAAAACTTTTGCGGAAACAGGGTATTTCATATAACTTTGCAATTGCGGTTTACAACAGCTGTTATTTGAGATAAATATACAACCATTGCTAATGAATTAATACAGCATATCCTAACCAAAACAATATAACTATGACACGGAAAACGTAGGCCATGGATAAACACAACGCCACCCATCTGCTGATTCAAGATCCACCTGCTGTTCCTCCTTCAGCTGTCGTACCTGCACCATTTTAAAAGCTAGTGAGCCTAAAGGCTCAGCAAGTAAAATCTGAGTAGTAACAATTTCATAAAACGCAGGCAGACATCTGTACAATGCATATGTTAAAGAACTTCAATATCATTTAGTTGATACCTGGTACAGCTCCTATCTCGATAGCCCCGTATCATTTTGCGCCTGCCGAGTTGAGGGAGCTTAAGGTACAGCTCAGCGAGTTGTTGGATAAGGGTTTCATTAGACCGAGCATGTCATCATGGGGAGCTCCTATCTTGTTTGTGAAGAAGAAGGATGGGTCGATGAGGATGTGCATCTACTTTAGGCAGTTGAATAAGGCAACAGTGAAGAATAAGTACCCTTTGCCGAGGATCGATGACTTGTTTGATCAGCTTCAGGGTTCGGCTATGATTTCTAAGATCGATCTGCGTTCGGGTACCATCAGTTGCGCATTCGAGAGCAAGATGTTGCGAAAACTGTATTTCGTACGAGGTACGGGCGTTATGAGTTTTTGGTTAAGCCTTTTGGTTTGACGAATGCCCCTGCAGTTTTTATGGACATGATGAATCGAGTCTTTAGAGAATTCATCAATCAGTTTGTTATTGTGTTTATCGATGATATCTTGGGGTACTCTAAGAATCCGATGCAGCACAAAGAGCATTTGAGACTGGTTCTCCAGACACTTCGAGACTCGTAGCTGTATGCCAAGTTTCCTAAGTGCGAGTTTTGGTTGGACAGATTCGTGTTTCTGGGTCATGTCGTTTCAGCTGCAGGTATTTCTGTGGATCCCAGTAATGTTGAGGCAGTTGTTAACTGGGAGCGTCCCAAGTATATTTCTGAGATTCGTAGTTTCTTGGGTTTGGCTGGCTATTATAGGCGTTTTATAGAGGGATTCTCTAGTATAGCTAAGCCTATGACGCAGTTGACTCAGAAATACAAGAGGTTTATTTGGACTGAGCAGTGTGAGAACAACTTTTTGTTGCTCAAAGAGAAGCTAACTTCTGCGCCTGTGTTAGTTTTGCCTTCAGGATCGGGTAGTTTTGTTGTTTGTTCGGATGCTTCTTTGAATGGATTGGGTTGTGTGTTGATGCAGCATGGCTGAGTCATTGCGTATGCTTCTCGACAGTTGAAACTCATTACCCAGTTCATGATTTGGAGTTGGCAGCAGTGGTTTTTTCTTTGAAGATTTGGCGCCACTATCTGTATGGCGAGCAATTTGTGGTGTAATCAGACCACAAGAGCCTGCAGTGTCTGTTTTCTCATTCAGATCTGATTCATGAGACAACGTAGATGGATGAAGTTGCTTAAGGATTTTGATTGCGAGATCAAATATCAACCTGGGAAAGTAAATGTAGTTGCTGATGCATTGAGCAGAAAGGCTCAAGTGGCGATGCTGGCTTCGTTGCAGATTTCGAAGGTCCATGAGCATCTAAGCACTACTGGTTGGCTATTTTACCAGGTGAGGATTATGTTGTGGTGTCTTCTTTTCAAGTTGAGCCACGGATTGTTGCGAGTATTAGAGCAGCTCAGAGAACAGATCCATCTATTCATGAGTTGAAGCTGAAGGTTAGAGCTGGACAGTTGGAAGACTTCTGTCTCATCAGATGGATGTTTGAGGTTTCGTGGCAGGTTGGTCGTGCCAAATCTGATTGATCTGAAGGAGGAGATCTTGAGAGAAGCGCACTGCAGTAGACTTAGTGTTCATCCCGATGCAAGGAAGATGTATCATGCCTTGAAGCAGCATTACTGGTGGGCAGGTTTGAAGAGTGATGTTGCTGATTTTGTAGCCCGTTGTCTGAATTTTCAGCAAGTCAAGGCTGAAAGGATAAGACCTGGTGGTTTGTTTAAGAGTTTGGAAGTGCCCCAATGGAATTGGGAGCACATAGCAATGGATTTTGTGACACATTTGCCTCATTCCAGAAGAGGTTGTGATGCTGTGTTGGTTGTTATAGACAGATTGTCTAAGTCTGTGCACTTCATTACCTACAGTGTGACCTATTCTTTGAAGAAGATGGCGAAACTGTACATAGATTTCGTGGTGCGTTTGCATGGTGTGCCTGTTTCTATTGTTCAGATCATGATCCAAGGTTTACTTCCAGGTTTTGGAAGAGTTTGAAAACAGCTTTGGGTACTAGATTGGCTATGAGCACAGCGTATCATCCCCAAACAGATGGCCAATCTTAGACAACTATCCAGATTTTAGAGGATATGTTAAGAGCTGTTGATGGATTTAGTGGTAGCTGGCAAGATTCGTTGTCTTTGGTTGAGTTTTCTTATAATAACAGCTATCGGGTCACGATTGGTATGGCACCTTTTGAAGCTTTGTATGGCAGGAAGAGTAGATCGCCTGTGTGTTGGGAAGAAGTGGGGGAGAAGCAGCTGTCTTCTACAGAATTTGTGCAGCAGATGAGAGATCAAGTGGATCTGATTCACCAGCGAATGAAAGCTGCACAGGATCGCCAAGTCCTTTGGCTTATCGGCTGTTGTTGCCACCAGATGTGTCCTCCTTACATGATGTGTTTCATGTGTCTATGTTGAGGAAGTATGAGCCAGATCCGTCGCATGTGTTGAGAACTGACGAGGAGGAGATTGATTGGACTTTAAGTTATGTAGAATCCCTTGCAGATCTTGGATAGAAAAGAGAAACAGATGAGGAACAAGACCATTCCTTTGGTGATGGTTCAGTGGAGCAAACATGGTAGAGAAGAACTACGTAGGAACTGAAAGAGAAGATGCAGCGTGAGTGGCCACATCTGTTTGAGTAAGCGTGGTATCAGATTCCAGTAGCTAGTTTGTTTCTTGTTGTTTCCGGGTATATGTTTGCTTATGGTTGTTTTCCCAGTTATCTTGAACTCTTGATCCGGAATTGTTGTTTGATTTTGAGGACAAAATAATGTTTTAGTGGGGGAGGAATGTGAGACCCGAAAGTTTAGAAAGATTAATTGAGTTAATTAATCGGATTTTATGAGTTCATATTTGAGCGTGAACAAATCTGGGTAACCAGCTTTGGGTTGGTAGGCTTTGTTAGCATATTTGGGTCAGATTTGATACTTAGAACAATTCTAGGAAGTTTGAGAATTTTGGTTGCAGCGATCAGATTTGGGAGCTGATCAGATTCGAGGTTAGAATCTGGTATCGGTAAGCAGATGTGAGTACGCTAGTGTGTTTCTGTAGCGGGTAGCGAAACTACGCCGTTTGGATTAGTTGGAACGACAACGTTTTGGCTTAGCGGGAGAGACTCAGATTCGAGTAGCGTTGGTCTTCAGATTTCAATAGGATCTGAGTGTTGCGATGCGACGCGTTTAGCATTTCAGATTCGAGTAGCGGGTGACGTGTCCAGATACGAGAGTGGACTCTGTGCGACGTCGTTTGGGTAAGTCAGGATCTGTTTTGACGAAGAGTCATATCTAATGTGAGATTCAGATCCGAGTGGAAAATAAGTTTTGAGACTCTTAAGTGTCGGTAGGTACTGTTCTTCAGATTTGAGCAGATTTGACATTTTAATAGAGGACTTTACCTTCGTTCTTTATTATTCAGACTCGACACTCAGAATATTTCCCGATAGCAAATCCTGTCGCGATACCCTAGCTACTGCTCTCAGTTTAAAGCTGCTCGCTCTGTTAACAATATATTGTTCGGAAATAAACCGATTGAGCAGTGAACAGGTAATAGAGATAAATACGATACAAATAAAGTAAAAGTGCAGGGATCAAGAGTTTGTTTATGAAAGTTCGAATATCAAATCCTACGTCTCCCCTTCTTCCTTTGTAGGAAGGTTCCATAGAAGATTTGATGTACACAGCCTCTGAATACACCCAATCACTGAGCCTCGCTCCAAGTGAACTCCTAGCAACTTATACTACACGCAGATAACACTGTTGAGTTACAAACAATAGTAATTTTCGAACTGCTTCGAGAAGCACGTTCGTTACAGACTCCATCTGAATAATACAATGAATACGATATTTTGAGTATTGTAGATTTTCTGGTTTCTATGACAAAGAAACTCGATTTAAAATTGTAAACCAGAAGATATCTCGAAGATAATCTATTTAGAACAAAGGAGTGTTCTTCGAGATTTGAAAGCAGGAACTTAGAATATTTTGTACACTTGAATATTCCCAGAAATTTGAGAGCATAAGAATATGCGAGATAATTCGACCGAGAGCAATCCCGAGATTCTTCATTTGAAATCTTCAACTATTTATACTCTTCAATCTCAACGGTCAAGAAATGTAGCCAATAGATACAAACCCCTTTGCATATCTTCATCGTATCTCCATTAATGCTATGCATAGGTAATCTGCGTTTGTCAAGGCTTAATTGACTTATTTACAAAACCGGGTAAACAACGTATCAATCACACTGCGTACTGTGCATCTTTACTCAAAATAGCTCTGATCTTGTTTTCTTAATCCAAATTGTCTAGCTGGATTTTATACAATTAAATCGATATCATTTCTCAAATAAAAAACTGATAACATCTGACGAATTCCGAAGCTCACATCTGCTAGAATATTGAAATCTGAATACTGCTCTCTCTTTCCCTTTGTGAGTTGCTACAAGAAATATCTCCTTACACGTATAGCCAATCACATCTGAAATATCCCCCTTTTTACTTTACAAAAGTGATGCTCTCTGTCAGATGAAATATTTTAGTCTTTACGAATATATCTTCCTTTTTGTACAATCGTGAATATGCCAAATCTGAATATTCATTACTGAGAAATAACATCTGAACCACTCTAAATAAAATCTATTCATATCTGAGTCTGTTCTCATCTGATATGTTCGGATCTGAAATATACTTTCGGAACAACCGGATCTGTTGCCATAGCCTCTGAATCAAATCTCATGACCTTCAAATCTGAAATACTGACCCGATAACTGAAATACTTGACCCGAATACGCAAATCTGATATACTCTGAAACTGAATACTTCGAATCTGGGTTGTTCTTATCTGGTTTGCTCGGTCTAATCTGAATCTGAGTACTGTTCCCAATTCTCTCGGATCTGCATGCTTCTCCCGACAACTGAGATCTGAAAACTTATCTCGATAACACGATTTCCAGATCTGAAACACTTAACTTGTATTTCGTGAATACTCAACATCCAGATCTTATTCTTAATTTCAGTTCTTAACCTTGTTTTCGTTATCACCAAAACTTATTAAATTTTATCTCAACAAACAATCTCCCCTGGAAAGCTACCTGAAGAGAATACGTCTAAACCCATCTCAGTAGCTTAGCCTCCTTAGGTGCTAGTGTTGAGACGATCGTCATCGACGTAAGCTTACTAAGCTTAGAAAAACTGTCGACATTGAATCATCTCAGTAAAAAAGGAGTCTCTAATCTGTATCAAAATTTCTATATCCGCAAAAATTAAAGCAACTGTCTCTTTAGCAGGATTCCCCATTGTTACCTCAACCAAATCTGTTTTCCCTTATCCTCAGGGGCAATCTTCGAAAGAAATAAGGTGAGCCAATTTACTTCTCTGATCTGAATGCTCTGGCTCCACCCTATCTTTGTCAACGGATCTGTTGTAGTCACCGAAGGAGGAAGTGCGTCAACTGGAAGAGCAAGTAAAATATCCTCCAGAGACAAAGATTCGTCATCGGATAACTATGCAGACTCAGCTGCCATCGGATTAGGCTTTGGAACAACTTGGGTCATCGGTGCTGATACCTGAAGAACTTTCTTTAATGGCATGGTATCCTCGGAATTATAATCCTCCGCCAGAATCAGTTTAAACTTTGGAGGTCGCAACATTAATTGGTACTGCCGCCACCACGGCAGGAACGATTTTCAAATATGTTACAGAGGGAGCAGCTCTCCCAAATATCGTTCGCTTGCGCTTTACTACTGGGTTAGCAACAACTTCAGCTTTGGAGCGCACAACTTCCATACATTTGGCTTTTGCTGCAGCATCTTTGGCCTCCGTCTCCTCATCCATTCACGCTTCAGCTGTGGCCTTTTCAGATTCTCCAATTTTCCTTTTCGCTTTCAGAAACTCCACTGGATATGCTTTGTTCTTCGCGATATATGTTCCAACAGATTTGACAGACAAAATATTCAAAGAGGGAAGGGCCTTAGATTCACCCAGTGTTAATCCTTGTACTCCCTCCAACAGCAGTCTTATCTGCACAGCAAAACCAGAAGCCTTCTTGGTCGATGGGACATTGCCTTCAAAATACCTAAAAGGATTTTGCTCCAATTTATTTTGACGCCGCTCATAATCGCTACCATCAAGGCGAAGCGCACTTGGATAACTACGTCGAAAGACCCAACTTTTGCAATCAGGTCTTGGCTATAATATCGTTGTGCAGGCGATATTCTACATTCATCGCCTTCTTATTGTATGAACTCTTCACTGGTACGCCCGTATAAGAAAACTCCATCTGCATCTGAGCGACCATCCTCTTGGGCGATTCAGATACAACAACAAGCCCCTCAGTGGGCAACTGAAAAATTACAGAAAATATTTATTCTGTAATAACCACTGTCAAACCCCCGATTGTGCTGACCACAGTGCCTCGTTCCAGTTTAGCATTGACGAAAATCCTAAATATCCTTCTCGTAAACCATCATTGAACAGCGCAAGAAGACTCTGAGTCAAGACGACTCTAGAGCTTTAAATACCTTCAGCATTCTGTTAGAGTAGATGCCCAACTAGCCAACTTGTGGCGTGTGGGTTTTATTGACTCTTGTGTATAACGATGTTTATTTATGAAATACGCATTTATATTATGGCATTCTTTATTTTCATTATGTTATAACGTTAACAATTATGTTGGATAAATACCTAGAATGCACCATAGTGTATGTTAGATGTGATAGTGAATATGATGGCTATCATGAAACACATCTAATAGTCACTGTGTATTCTGAACGCGTTCCTAGTCGATTGGGCCGTCAAAATGAGGATACGGCCGCCCGAGCTTGAGACTAGCATCTGCGATGTGAAGTACCATGTTTCATTGGTAGGGAACATTGTGATGTTCTGAGCATGCAGATGGATAGTGACCTGGTGATCTATCGAACTGCCCTCGTTCGGACTTTCCAAGTGGTTACCATATGTCGAGTGGATAAGTCCAAGGTCTTGGTTGTACTGATTAGTCCTCACTACTCGAAACGTCATTGAGACTCTACATGATAGGCGCCTCACTTTGACCCGTTTACGACTCACTTGGGATCTTTAGGTGCGGGATTGGGTGAGGTCCCGATGCATGTAGGAGTCGATGCTTCGTGTCGAGGATTCACCGCTCGCTTTCATGCGTGGATATCCTATGCTATCTGAGGGGATAATAGTGTATAAATCTCTGGCCAGAGTACT
>KQ992379.1:47161-59709 GCA_001598015.1 Dorcoceras hygrometricum
ATCTAACATACACTATGGTGCATTCTAGGTCTTTATCCAACACAATTGTTAACATCATATAACATAATGAAAATAAAGAATGCCATAAAGAAATGCGAATAACATATATAAAGATTGTCATATACAAGAGTCAATAAAACCCACACGCCACAAGTTGGCTAGTTGGGCATCTACTCTAACAGATGCCATTTAAGAAGGCACTCTTCACATCCATCTGAAAGACTTTAAAGTCTTTGAATGCAACATAGGCAAGAAAATTGCTAATGGCTTCTAATCTAGTTACGGGAGAAAAGGTCTCATCAAACTATACCTTCTAGTTTTCTAAAACCTTGTGCTACCAATCTAGCTTTGTTTCTAGTAACAATCCTATCTTCATTTAGCTTATTCAGAAGACCCATTTCGTTCCTATCACAGAGTGATTAGATGTCTTAGGAACTATCGACAGACCTTATTTCGTTCATAATGATTAAGTTCCTCCTGCATTATGTCTACCCATCTTGGATCTACTAAGGCCTCATCAATCTTAGGTTCTATATGAGAAATGAATGCTGAACTGAAATACTCATGCATAAGCTGACCGCGTGTGCGAACTGGTGAAGTAATGTTGCCTATGACCTGCTCAGGTGGGTGATTTCTATGCCATCGAAGATCAGTTCCAAAGGGATTCACTTCGTGTTGTGTGTTGATGCATGTGATCTGAATTGGTTCAGCTTGGGCGATGACGCCGGATCTGTTTGGGTCATTAGCTTGCACATGATCTCCATCAGCTTGTGCATGGAGAATCCACTAGCTTGCGCATCGTGCAAAGCGGCATCGACATCTGGCACACCTTTTGCTTGTTGGTCCTGCACTGGGTCAACATTAGTCCAATCTGACTTCGATGTTACCTGGGAAATCAGCTTGAGCAACAGCTCGAATGTCTGCATTGGTTGTTGGTGCGTCAAGTGAGTGCTGATCATCAGCTTGGGTTTTGATCTGTGTATCGTCATCACTTGATTCATCTAAGTTGGTTGATTCCAGACGAGTGCACAAATCATTAACTTTCACAACTGAATTAGATCGAAAACTGGTCTCATCGAACTCTACGTGAGCTGATTCTTCTACAGTTAGCGTCCTATTGTTGAAGACGCAATAAGCTTTGCTCACAGCTGAGTATCTAGAAAAATTCATGCATCATATTTAACATCAAGCGGTCAGATGATTTTGCCATTGTTATGAATGAAGTATCTGCATCCAAGAACCCCGAAATAAGAAATATCATGTTTATTTTTGTTCCAGATCTCATATTGGTTACACCATGATGCTTATTAATCATCGATCTGTTATGAGTGTAGCAAAATGTGTTAAATGCTTCTGCCCAAAACTTTTTAGAATGCCTGAATCATCATAGTTGTAGAAAATTCTTTTAAATTACGATTTCTACACATAGCTAACCCGTTCTGCTGAGGTGTTCTACCTGCTGAAAGGTCATGCTTGATTCCAATGTAATCCATATAAGACGATAGTCTATATTTTAAAACTTCGGTTCCTATATCAATTCTGATCCGATTGACACTGCAATATTTGTTTTTTGTAAACGTTTTAAAATTTCTATCAGCTGTTCGGAAGTTTGATCTTTTGATTTTAAAACACCATCCAAGTAAACTTAGAAAAATCGTCAAAAATTACAAGGGTGTATTTCATTCCCCCTAAGCTGGTCACGGGTATATGACCAAAAAGATCCATGTGTAAAAGTTCCAGGATTGGGAGATTTGTTACTGCCTCTCTTTTTAAAAGTAGATTTAATATGTGTCCCCAGATGACAAGCAGAACAATCTTGTCTTTGAAACTTTTATTTTGGGCAAGCCAGTAACTAACTTACGCATGCTCAGATTTGCATGTGTTTTCAGATGATTCATCCGTTGATGCCATAGCTAGCTCTAAGAAGAGTCAGATACTAGGCATGTTTGCTCAGAATGCGGCTGCTTTAACCAGCCAACTTTGTAGGTATTCCCCGATCTGTATCCTACTAACACGATCAGACCATACAGATTCTGAACTGTACATGTGTGCTTTTGAAAATTCACAGAATAATTTCTAGCATACAGCTGACTGATACTAATTAAATTATAACACAAATTTTCAACCAGAAGAACATTGTTGATAGTAAAGTTACCATGGGTAAGCTTACCCTTACCCCACAATGTTACCATTTGAATTGTCACTAAATGTGATCTTAAATCCACCGCATGTCTTCAGATCTGATAACAGTTTGGGTCACCTGTAATGTACCTCGCATATCCGCTGTCCAGATTCCATGTTGAATGCTTCAGTCCTGAGATCTGTTGTACCTGTAATCACAAGAAACAAAGTTTGGTACCCTTTGGTTTTACTTGGGTACAGGTTTGTTTAGACCCTTCGGGATCGACACTTGGATAATTCAACATATCTACCATCGTGTACATCCAGATAGATTTGCCTTGAGATTTGGGCTTATGATGTGAGGACTGTGGTAATTAGTGGCTTAATCAGTTCATATTATTGGTTAATCAATCGAGATTATTCAGTTTAGGGATTTACCGATTTAGATGGATCAGCTCAGACGCAAGCGGATCTTATGTTCTGTGCTAAGCTAATGGTCAAAGCTGTTTTGGGTTTCAGTTTAGGTTAGCACTGGTGCGAGCTGATCTGGTGGTCTGTGTGGATCTTGGGAGTGTAAGCTGATTAGAGTTAGGTGGAGAAATGATTTCAGTTTGGAGTACACTGGATGTGAATGAGAGTTTCATCTCAGAATCTTGTTGGTATGGTTATATGAGCTGGTCCTAAGTATCGTAGTGTGAGCTGATGGATTTGACCAGTCGGATGCAAAATGACATGTAAGTACTATACTATGTTTAGTCGTGCTGGGTTTGTGAGCTGAGCCATTGCTGCTTAGTGAAAATGGGTCTAGTGTAGCGGTCTGAGCTGATATGGGTCAGGAAGTATCGTTTTTAGAGCAGCAGATGCAAGCTGAGTTGACCGTCATAAGCTTAGTTGATCATCATGAGCTGTTCCAAGTGTGTGCGCTGCGATCTGAGAGTATCGTGAACTGTTCTGATTGTCGTAAGCTGAATAGAGCATCCTAAGATGAATTGATAGGGTGGGATGTGATCTGCGTCTTCTTAGCTGAGCGACGTCGAGTATAGCTAGTAATTATGGTGTGATCTGATCTGTTTTAGCATAAAATGGAATTGTAGCTGCTCTGAGCTGACATTTTTGAGTATTAAGGCTAAAGTTGATTCAGCTTTGGGAGTTACACAGCGTTCTGAGATGTGTATGGAGATCAGGGGTGTGTGTGCTTTGTCGGTTGGCGAGATCAGCATAGGTGTACGCTGAAGGTGAAGAACAGCTTTGGTGAAAACTATTGACAACTGTCGGGTAAGTTGTGAGCTGAATGGACAAACATCATTGGTGAGTGCTGTTGGTGGCCTTTGTGTCAGGCCTCGTTCTCTGCTCAGAGTTAAACCACGCAAACATAGCGGAAGCATACAAAAAAAGTGGCTTAAAATTTTCGCTTTAGGCCTGACGGTTTAAAACATATAATCTAAAATACAACCATACTTAAAATATCCCAGTTTTCAAACACTCAGTACAAGAGTACAGCGTTTAAACAAACATAAATACCAGTACTACAACAGATACACAATCTCACAAGCACAGGGCATCCCTCGGCTGATAGTACTAGTACATATATGCTATACGCTAACTGGGACACTCTATCCACCTCCTGGGGCACCTCCTGGGTCAAAGCCACGACCAGCAGAGAAACCTGGGAAACCTGAAAACACATACAAGCAACAAAACACAAGCCACAGAGGGACCTCTGGGTCAAAACCCCAGTACGGAGAGCAGCATAAACAGCATAAGGAAAAGCAACAGATAAATATGCACATGCTATGCAAGGATCAAGGCTACAACCGAAAGCAGGGAGCCAAAGGATCTCAACAACAGCTCAACAGCAAGATCTGATCAAAGGAGAACAATCAGTAGTGGCCACGAGATGGTGTACTGAGCATATGGGAGCTACCCACTCGTCTCCAATACACCGTACCAGATGCCAACAAACAACTCCACCTGCTGTTGCTCACTCATGAGATGTGGGAGCTACCCACTCCGCTCATAGCAGCTAACCACTCCGCTCATAGCAGCTAAAAAACCCAGCAGGGAGATGAGATACGGGAGTTACCCGCTCAGCCTCCAAGGTATACGGGAACTACCCGCTCGTCTTGAACATAGCATCCTGGTACTCTCAATTCAACAGAACAGGCACAACTAGCAAAACAGAGCTCAACATGAATATGCGTGTATGCAAATGCAACAGCTGATATCAACACAATGCACAAACAATAACAGCACAAATCATACACAGCAAAGCACATAATCCATGCTCAATCTTAGCTGTAAAAAGCTCACATCCGTACCTCAATTCTTTGTGCAACAATTACTACAAGCAGATTGCCACAATGACATCCCGAGCACACAGATCTACCACCTGCTCAACGGTAACACACAATACCTCAGGGACCGAAGTACAGAAAACAGCAGCTGGGAGTTACGAACTCCACAAGTGCTAATCCTACCTCTCTAACTCAACAGAATCTCTAACCAAAGCTCAAAGGTAGGAACTTTACTTACCCCAAAAAGCTAGGAGCGAAATCCGACGCTTATGCTAACAGACTACACAAGGGAGATGTCTTCGCACACCTCACCAGCTTCAAGCAAACGTTCGAAAACAATATCCAAACGAAGCTTCTCAGCAAGAGGAGTCCAACGCTATCACTCTTACTCTCGTCAGAGCTGCCTACCACCGGCAATCGAAGAAGATAAGGTTCGGTGAACAGTAGCTAGGGTATCGTGACATAGATCAACTATCGGGAAATATTCTAAGTATGGAAACTGGATACTCAATTCGAAGACCAAGTCCTCTCTTAAGCCAAAGCTGCTCACAGCTGCTGGAACAGTATCCACCACACTTAATCTATCGCAACTGATATTCCCTCTTGCAAAACAGATCTCTACTAACTCAAACGATGTCGCAGAGAACTACTGTCACAACTGGACACGTCACCCGCTACTCACTGCTGAACACTAACCAACATCTGTTAGCAACGCTACAACAGATCTCTCACACAGCTGATGTTAACTCAACCCACAGCTGAGTTTTATTCGCTAATCCAAAACGCTGTCGTTCCAAATCCAAACGACGACGTACTAGCACCCGCTACTGAAAGCGCTCTATCTCACTACTGAATGCTAGCGATAACAGAACTCGCTACAACTGCTGAATACAACCACTACTGCTGACGTCACCAATGCTGAGCGCCAACATTCAGCGATGACTCGCGCTAACTTCTGAACAGATTTTGCAAAAGAACTCAACTAACCGAAGCTGTTCTAAAGACAAGCAGAACCCGATAGCTTCTCCAAGCTCATCAATGGAAAGCTGATCTTAAAAAAAAACCGATTAATTAACTCAATTAATCTTATAAGCTTTCGGGTCTCACATCTCTCCCCCACTAAAACAGGATTTCGTCCTCGAAATCAACCAACTCCAAAACAAGAGTTCAAGATAACTGGGGAAAGAAACACAAGCAACCAACTACTGGAACAAAAAAAAATATACTCAAACAGATGCGGCCACTCACGCTGCATCTTCTCTTCCAGTTCCCAAGTAGCTTCTTCTCTACCATGCTTGCTCCACTGAACTATCAATAAGGTAATGGTTTTATTCCTCAGCTGTTCTATTTTCTATCCAATATCTGCAAGGGATACTCAACATAGCTCAAACTCTTATCTAACTCAACCTCGTCAGTTCTCAACACATGCGAGGGATCTGGCTCATACTTCCTCAACATCGAAACATGAAACAAATCATGTAAGGAAGACAAATCTGGTGGCAACAACAGCCGATAAACCAAAGGACCAATCCTCTCTAAGATCTCATAAGGACCAACATAACGAGGAGCTAACTTTCCCTTGAGACCAAATCTCATAATGCTGCAAAAAGGAGAAACATTAAGGAAAAGTAGATCACAAACCTCAAACTCTAAAGGCCTACGCCTCTTATTCCCATAACTAGCTTGGCGATCTTGAGCAGCTTTCATTCTCTGGCGAATCAAGTCCACCTGATCTCTCATCTGCTGCACAAACTCTGGGGAAGACAGCTGCTTCTCCCTCACTTCTTCCCAACACACTGGCGATCTACACTTTCTGCCATACAAAGCTTAAAATGGTGTCATGCCAATCGTAACCTGATAGCTGTTATTGTAGGAAAACTCAACCAAAGACAACGAGTCTTGCCAGCTACCACTGACGTCCATCACAACAGCTCTCAACATATCCTCTAAAATATGGATAGTTCTCTCCGACTGGCCATCTGTTTTGGGGTTATACGCTGTACTCATAGCCAATATAGTTCCCAAGCTGTTTGCAAACTCTTCCAAAACCTGGAAGTAAACCTTGGATCACGATCTGAAACAATCGAAACTGGCACACCATGCAAACGCACCACAAATCTTTGTACAGCTTCGCCATCTTCTTCAAATAATAGCTCATGTTGTAGGGAATGAGTTGCGCAGACTTAGACAATCTGTCTACCACAACCCAAACTGCATCACAACCTCTGCTGGAATGAGGCAAATGCGTGACAAATCCATAGCTATGTGTTCCCAATTCCATTGGGGCACTTCTAAGATATGCAACAAACCACCAGGTATCATCCTCTCCGCCTTGGCTTGCTGACAATTCAGACATCGGGCTACAAAATCAGCAACATCACTTTTCAAACCTGCACACCAGTAATGCTGCTTCAAGGCATGATACATCTTCCTTGCATCAGGATGGACACTGTATCTAGTGCAGTGAGCTTCTCTCAAGATCTCTTCCTTCAAATCAATCAGATTTGGCACAACAAGCCTGCCACAAAACCTTAAAAAACCATCAGAAGAGACAGTATAGTCTTCCAACTGTCCAGCTCTCACTTTGAGCTTCAACTCATGGATGGATGGATCAGTTCTCTGAGCTGCTCTAATGCTAACAACAAGCTGTGGCTCAACTTGAAAAGAAGACACCACAACATAATTCTTAGCTGGGTAGTACGGCCAACCAGTAGTGCTAAGATGCTCATGGACCTTCGAAATCTGCATCGAAGCCAGCATCGCTACTTGAGCCTTTCTGCTCAATGCATCAGCAACTACATTCATATTCCCAGGCTGGTATTTGATCTCACAATCAAAATCCTTTAGCAGCTCCATCCATCTACGCTGTCTCATGTTCAAATCTGACTTAGAAAACAAATACTGAAGACTCTTGTGGTCGGAGTACACCACAAACTGCTCACCATACAGGTAGTGGCGCCACATCTCCAAAGCAAAAACCACTGCCGCTAACTACAAATCATGAACTGGGTAACGAGTCTCATGCGGCTTCAACTGCCGAGAGGCATAAGCAATAACTCGAACATTCTGCATCAACACACAACCCAATCCATTCAAGGAAGAATCTGTACAAACAACAAAACCTCCTGAACCACACGGCAAGGCTAACACAGGCGCAGAAGTTAGCTTCTCTTTGAGCAACAGAAAACTACTCTCACATTGCTCAGTCCAAACAAAGCGCTTGTCTTTCTGAGTCAACTGCGTCATTGGCTTAGGTATACTATAAAATCCTTCTATAAAGCACTGATAATAGCCAGCCAATCCCAAGAAACTACGAATCTCAGCAACATTCTTGGGACGCTCTCAGTTAAGAACAGCCTCAACCTTACTGGGATCCACAGAAATACCATCAACAGAAATCACATGACCCAGAAACACAACTCGGTCCAACCAAAACTCGCACTTGGAGAACTTGGCATACAGCTGCGAGCCTCGAAGCTTCTGAAGAACTAGCATCAAATGCTCTTTATGCTGCACGGAGTCTTAGAGTACACCAAAATGTCATCGATAAACACAATCACAAACCGATTGAGAACTCTCTAAATACTCTATTCATCAAGTCCATGAAAACTGCGGGAGCATTCGTCAAACCAAAAGGCATAACTAGAAACTCGTAATGCCCATACCTCGTATGAAACGCAGTCTTTTCAACATCCTGCTCACGAATGCGCAACTGATGATACCCAGAAAGCAGATCGATCTTCGAAAACAAGGTAGAGCCTTGCAACTAGTCAAAAAGATCATCGATCCTAGGGAAAGGGTACTTGTTCTTTACTGTCGCCTTGTTCAACTGCCTAAAGTCGATACACATCCTCATCGGCCCGTCCTTCTTCTTAACAACAAAATAGGCGCTCCCCACGGGGACATGATAGGCCTAATGAATCCCTTCTCCAGCAACTCACTAAGCTGCTCCTTAAGCTCCCTCAACTCAGCAGGCGCTAAACGATACGGAGCACGTGAAATCTGAGCTGTACCAGGAACCAACTCAATGCTGAAGTCTATCTCCCGCCTCGGAGGAAAACGGGGAATGTCCTCTGTAAACACATCCGGGAAATGTCGAACCACAGGAACTCTACTAAGCTCTACGCTCGAAGAAGAAGACGCATCTAAGGCATAGATCATGAAACCAGCATTCTCAAGCGACAACAGGTTAAACATCTCCATCGCAGAGACTAAAGGAATCTTCAACGGAGAATCTTGGCCGTAGAAATTCCATTTCTCGTCAGACTGGGGCCTAAATCGCACAACGCCATGGAAACAATCCACAGTGGCCCTATAGCTATAAAACACGTCCATTCCCACTATACAGTCAAAATCCCACATCACTAGCCTGATCAGGTTTGCTAACAACACAATCTCGCCAAACCTAAGAACACCATTCAATAAAATCTCCTGGGAGAACAGGCTCGCACCGGATCACTTTTCAAACCTGCACACCAGTAATGCTGCTTCAAGGCATGATACATCTTCCTTGCATCAGGATGGACACTGTATCTAGTGCAGTGAGCTTCTCTCAAGATCTCTTCCTTCAAATCAATCAGATTTGGCACAACAAGCCTGCCACAAAACCTTAAAAAACCATCAGAAGAGACAGTATAGTCTTCCAACTGTCCAGCTCTCACTTTGAGCTTCAACTCATGGATGGATGGATCAGTTCTCTGAGCTGCTCTAATGCTAACAACAAGCTGTGGCTCAACTTGAAAAGAAGACACCACAACATAATTCTTAGCTGGGTAGTACGGCCAACCAGTAGTGCTAAGATGCTCATGGGCCTTCGAAATCTGCATCGAAGCCAGCATCGCTACTTGAGCCTTTCTGCTCAATGCATCAGCAACTACATTCATATTCCCAGGCTGGTATTTGATCTCACAATCAAAATCCTTTAGCAGCTCCATCCATCTACGCTGTCTCATGTTCAAATCTGACTTAGAAAACAAATACTGAAGACTCTTGTGGTCGGAGTACACCACAAACTGCTCACCATACAGGTAGTGGCGCCACATCTCCAACCTTCTGGGTCAACTGCGTCATTGGCTTAGCTATACTAGAGAAACCCTCTATGAAGCGACGATAATAACCAGCCAAACTCAAGAAACTACGAATCTCAGAAACATTCTTGGGACGCTCCCAGTCCAAAACAGCCTCTACCTTCCTGGGATCCACAGAAATACCTGCAGCTGAAATGACATGACCCAGAAATACAACTCTGTCCAACCAAAACTCGCACTTAGAAAACTTAGCATACACTTGCGAGTTCCTAAGAGTCTGGAGAACTAACCCCAAGTGCTCCTTATGCTACATCGGAGTCTTAGAGTACACCAAAATATCATCGATAAACACAATCACAAACTGATCGATGAACTCTCCAAGGACTCGATTCATCAAATCCATGAAAACTGCAGGGGCATTCGTCAAACCAAAAGGCATAACTAAACTCATAATACCCGTACCTCGTACGAAAAGCAGTTTTTGCAATATCTTGCTCTCGAATGCGCAACTGATGGTACCTCGAACGTAGATCGATCTTTGAATACACGGCTGAACCCTGCACTTGGTCAAGAAAATCGTCGATCCTGGGCAAAAGGGTACTTATTCTTTACTGTCGCCTTATTCAGTTGCCTAAAGTCGATGCACATCCTCATCGACTCGTCCTTCTTCTTAACAAATAAGATAGGAGCTCCCCACGGTGATATGATAGGTCGGATAAAACCTTTCTCCAACAAGTCGCTAAGCTGTACCTTAAGCTCCCTAAACTCGGCAGGCGCTAAACGATACGGGACGCGCGAGATTGGAGCTGTGCAGGCACCAACTCAATGCTGAATTCGATCTCCCTCCTCGGAGGAAAACCAGGAATCTCCTTCGGAAACACATCGGGAAATTCACGAGTGACTGGGACATCACTAAGCTCCACAAAAGACGAATAAGACACATCCAAAGCATAGATCATAAATCCAGCGTTCTCCAACGACAACAGGCTAACATCTCCATCGCAGAGACCAAAAGAATCTTCGATCAGGAATCATGGCCATAGAAGTCCCACTTCTCACCAGACTGGGGCCTAAAATGCACAACGCCATGGAAACAGTCCACGGTGGCCCTATAACCAGACAACACGTCCATTCCCATATACAATCAAAATCCCACATCACTAGCCTGATCAGGTTTGCTAACACAAAATCTCGCCAAACCTAAGAACACCATTCAATAAAATCTCCTGGGAGAACAGGCTCGCACCGGCAGGAGTCGCAACAGATACAACATCACTCAAAGGAGTGGTATGCAAACCATGCTCAACCACAAATACATCAGAAATAAAAGAATGCGACGCTCCTGTATCAAACAACACATGCACAGGAAAATCAAAAACAAAGCAAGTACCTTGGATAATCCCGCCGCTCGATGTGCCTTCCGCTTGCTCCCTGGTCATGGCGTTCACTTGGGAAAACTGAGGTCCAGAAAACTGAGGGTGGGAAGACTGTCCAAACCGCGAAGGACCAGGCTGTTGAAACGGCCTAAACTGAGGCTCCCTAACCTCTGCTGCTGAACAGGAAAAGCAGAACGACCTCTAGACGATCCACCTCGACCCTGCAGTGGAACTGCGATATGCTGCGATCCAGACAAAGGACACACTCTGGAAAAGTGTCCGTACTGACCACAGACATTACAAGAACCCTGCACACCTACACACTGCGTTGTAGGGTGCCTTCCACCACACTGGCCACAATGCTCAACCTTGGTACCACCGCTGCTGGAGCTACCAGAACCAGAAGAACTAGAACCAGACTTCTTCTTAAACTGTTTACCACGAGGCTTAAACCTCTGATGACCAAACTGTTGGGCTACATGTTGCTGCTGTTGGGGTGGCTGAGACGACTGGACAGACTGGGAAGGTTGTGCTCCCTGAACCACTGGATGAATACTCTGCACCACCTGCGGCTTAGCACGGGAACGACGGTTCCTCAAACCTTCCTCGATGTCGATCGCACTGTCCACCGCCTCTGCATAGATCTTCGGCGAGCTAGCCAAAACCAAGGAATACAAATCCTCGTTCAACCCCTCAAGAAACCTAGTTCTCTCTGCTCGCTCCCGATCAAAAACATGCGGCACGTACGCAAGAAGGGAAGAAAACCTACGGGCATACTCTCTAGCAGACATACTGCCCTGATCCAAATTATCGAACTCACGCTCACGAGCGTTCACGTAAGACTCCGGGACATAATCTTGATGGAAAGCAACGCAAAAACTGTCCCACATAATCCCTACTCCAGTCTCTTCCAAAGTCCTCGAAGCGCCTCTCGACCAACACTCCGCACCTTTCCTCAACTGGAAAGTAGCCAGACTCAACTTGAGCTCATCATCATACTGCACACGGTTAAACAAACCAGTGACATGCTGTAACAACGAATCTGCATCAGCACTAGACTCATCCCCATTGAAAACCTGAGGATTCATACGCTGGAACCTCGCCATAACGAGTTCCATATCGTTCACACGAGCAGCCAACTCGTCAACCTCATCCTCGGCCTGCCTATCGCGACCACGATGGGGAAAACTACGCTGATCACCTTCTGTCTGACCTTCTGACTCTTCCGGAATATGCCCTCTACCTCTACCCCTACGTCTAGGCGACATCTAAGAAACACTAAGAGGGAAAGATCACAATAGAACAAATACAGCACAAGTAATTACAGCATATAGATCACATAACCAAGCACATGCAACACACAACAATGTGCCTAGACTCAAGTGTGATCAACAGAAATTGAGCTTATCCCAGCTTAAGCTCTGATACAATAAATTTCAGGCCTCGTGCTCTACTCAGAGCTAAATCACGCAAACGTAGCGGAAGCATACAAAAAAAAGTGGCTTAAAATTTTCGCTTTAGGCCTGACGGTTTAAAACATATAGTTTAAAATACAACCATACTTAAAATATCTCAGTTTACAAACACTCAGTACAAGAGTACAACATTTAAACAAACATAAATACCAGTACTACAACAGATACACAATCTCACAAGCACAGGGCATCCCCCGACTGATAGTACTAGTACATATATGCTATACGCTAACTGGGACACTCTATCCACCTCCT
>KQ992380.1:0-69048 GCA_001598015.1 Dorcoceras hygrometricum
TTGAATCTGGTCGTGGACCGGATTGACGAATCTACCGCAATCAACCGAGAAGCGCCGGGTTCTTGAAACACCGGTTGGAGCCAGGCACAAGTGCCAGACAGGTGACCTGCTAAACACCCTATGTATGTTGATACGTATGTTTGTTTGATCATTCGTATTGATCGCATCCCGGTAAAATTTTTGTTCTTCCACTGCCTGCCGGGGTGCGGATCCGGATCCTGTCCAACAAGTTCATCAAGCGAAAGACCGGTTCTACATTAAAACAGATTAACTGGCCTTCATAAATAAGCTTCTAAAAAATATTAAAAACCTTAAGAACATAGCACATGTGTTTTAAAATCAGTGCTCGTTCAAGAACAACCTGCTCTGATACCACTTGTTGGTCCGAAAATAGGATCAAAAGATCAGTAGCCGCGCATTTAAAATACTTTAGAAAATTTTGCGCGCTGCTACTACACTTGAGGTGCAATACCTCTTGTTCTTGAACACATAAAACATCTAACCAGAAGAGCACCGGAGACAGATCTGGTATGATTTAAAAATCATGCGGAAAATACCAGAACTGAATCCTATATTTTAAAACAGCTCAAACAGATTTATGTACAACAAAATCTGTTCGAGACTTGCAAGTGCTTGTGTGCTAACTGTGTATGCGATGCTAAGTATGAGCAAGTGCTGAACTGTAAACGTGTATGCGTGCTAAAGTAAAGCGAATGCTGAATGAATGAAGGACACGATACTCAGCAGGTTTGTTTCTAGAAGTTCTGACTTCTATGTCCTACATCTCCCCTTCTTCCACCTCGGAAGGCTCCACTAGAAGATTTGATCCTACAACTCGTGTACAGACCCAATCCCACAACCAGCAGCTGTGAGAACTCCTAGACTCCACAAATGCACACCAGCCGCAACTGTGTGACTAACTACATACACATGAGTTTAACGTCATCGTGCTTGGACGGGAACTGTTGGAAAACGTTTTGAGATTCATTCACCAATGGATGTGAATGAATCTCTATGTGTGAGATTTGATACAATGAAGCTCTCAACTCTCTGTTTCTCACACACTAGGGAAATTGCTCTACACAAGCTAATTAAAACTTAGCAATCAACTCTCGTGAAAGCTCCTCTCTAATGGCGGTCGATTGCTTCGTCTTTCTTTTCATTTTCCCTCTGTTGGTGCACTGTTTAATCAATGTATTTCTGCAACAGCGCTGTAGTCGGACCAACGTCGTCTACTCGTCTGTTTATCAACTCGTCAACCTTCTTCAATGGCGCTTCTCGAATATATAAGCTCTGTTTGAAATATGGCCGTTAGACTGTAGATTCAAAACTCTTCTGCGCTTGTCAAGGCCAAATTGTCGTCTTTCCATATGCGTGCAAACATCCTCTATATATTGTACTATTTCCCATGAATAGTACAAATCTTGTTCCCTTGAATTGAGGCAATTTGCACGACTCTATTTCAGCCATTGATTCTTTCCATCTTGAGCGTTGATTGCGTCTTGTCGTTTTCGCCATTTGAATTAAGCTCAGCAGTTGACATCCAGCTCTCGTAAATCGTCAACTGCTTCGCTGCTGATCCATTCTTCAACTGCTATGAGCTTCTGCTGAATCTTCAAATACTGCGACTGGAATCTTGCGTCTGGATTGTAACTCTCCACTACATCTGCTTTCTTGCGACTGGATTCCATGTCGACTGGATACGCAAAGCTTGCGACTGGATCCACTGTAGCTCGCGACTGGATCTTGCGACTGGTTATCAACGCAAAGAGCATCTGCTGAATCTTTAGCGCAAGGGCAAAACGCTGTCGTATCAACTTATGTAAACGACATCGTTTTGCTATCGCTATCTCCAAATATCATCTGCTGGTGAACAGTAGCTTGCGACTGGATTTCCTCCTCTACGATGTCGCTTCTCTCTTGCGTCTGGATGTAGAAGCTACCTGCTGGTATCTTGCGACTGCTGGACTCAAACCATCTACTGATTCTTCAGCACGACGTCGCTTCATCTCTTTCACTTCTCTTCTCATCTGCTGATAGCTTCCTGCTGATCACTGTAGCTTCCTGCTGAATGATGACGTCACTGCTGATGTCATCTACGCTTAGCGCTCCAGCTGATCTTTATCGTTCCAGCTCCAGCTTGCGATTCTTCTTAGCTTCTTGAATAGCGACTGTTAACAGATTCGTCAACAGTACTTATAATTGCGACTGGAATCTTCTTCTTCGATCTATTTCTCCAGCAGACTTCTCAATAATTGTACCAGCTGGTTCATCTTTTCTCTTTAGCGCTTGCAGCTGGTTCACTATGCTCCAGCTGGTTCAACTTGGCCTCCGCCTGATTACGAACAGCTGATTCAACTTTGGACGTCTCCATTGCTAATCCAGCTGCCGTTTAAATGAATGCATCAAACCAACTGCTGAATCTTAAACTTGAACCATCGGCTGGACAGATTCTTCGACTGTTCATCATCTTCTTCGATCCTGGAATCTGTACACTCAAGTGGAATTGTTAGAAACACAATAACAGGTTTTGTGTAATTCAAAACTTAATCAGGATCTGTCAAAACAGATCCATCAAGGGGCATCTCTAAACTCTGTAATAAACCATCAGGTTTCATCTTTTCTGCTTTAACTTGCTGACAGTTTAGACAACGAGCGATAAGACCAGCAACATCGCTCTTCAAACCTGCCCACCAATAGAGCGATTTCAAGGCATGGTACATCTTCCTTGCACCAGGATGGACACTATGTCTACTACAGTGAGCTTCTCTTAAGATCTCCTCCTTCAAATCAATCAGATTTGGTAATACCAACCTGCCACGAAACCTTAAACAACCATCAGATGTGACAGAATAATCCTTTAACTGTCCAGCTCAAGTCTTCAACTTCAACTCATATATATATATGGATCTGTTCTCTGAGGTGCTCTAATACTGCAACAATATGTGGCTCAACTTGAAAAGATGACACCACAACATAATCCTCACCTGGGTAGAAACGCCAGCCAGTAGTTCTCAGATTCTCATGATCCTTCGAAATAGATAGCGAACGATGCAAGCATCGACACTTGAGCTTTCCTGCTCAAAGTATCAGCAACTACATTCACTTTCCCAGGCTGATACTGAATCTCGCAATCGAAATCCTTAAGTAGCTCCATCCACCTACGTTGCCTCATGTTCAAATCTGACTGAGAGAAAAGATACTGAAGACTCTTGTGGTCTGTATACACCACAAATTATTCGTCATACAGATAATGGCGCCAAATCTTCAAAGAAAAGACCAATGTTGCCAACTACAAATCATGAACTGGGTATCGAGTCTCACGCGATTTCAACTGACGAGAAGCATATGCAATGACTCGACCATTCTGCATCAAAGCACAACCCAATCCATTAAATGAAGCATCTGAACAAACCACAAAACCTCCTGAACCTGAAGGTAAAGCCAACATTGGCGCTAAAGTTAGCTTCTCTTTGAGCAATTGAAAGTTGTTCTCGCATGCTTCTGTCCAAATAAATCTCTTGTCTTTTTGGGTCAACTGCATCATAGGCTTAGCTATACTAGAGAATTCCTCGATAAAGCGGTGATAATAGCTAGCCAAGCCCAAAAAGCTGCGAATCTCTGATACATTCTTGGGGCGTTCCCAGTTCACAACAGCCTCACCTTACTGGGATCAACAGACAATCCATCGGCCGAAATGACATGACCTAGAAACACTACTCGGTCCAACCAAAACTCGCACTTGGAGAACTTAGCATACAGCTACGAGTCTCGTAGTGTTTGGAGAACCAACCTCAAGTGCTCTTTGTGCTGCATCGGAGTCTTCGAGTACACCAAAATATCATCGATAAACACAATCACAAACTGATCGATGAAAGACTCGATTCATCAAATCCATGAAAACTGCAGGGGCATTAGTCAAACCAAAAGGCATAACCAAAAACTCATAATGCCCATACCTCGTCCTAAATGCAGTTTTAGAAACATCTTGCTCTCGAATCCGCAACTGATGATACCCTGAACGTCGATCGATCTTAGAAAACACAGCTGAACCCTGAAGCTGGTCAAAAAAATCATCGATCCTCGATAAAGGGTACTTATTCTTCACAGTAGTCTTATTCAGTCGTCGGAAATCAATACACATCCTCATCGAACCATTATTCTTATTCACAAACAAGATAGTAGCTCCCCACGGTGACATGCTCGGTCGAATAAAACTTTTCTCCAACAAGTCGCTAAGTTGTACCTTCAATTCCCTCAACTCGGCTGGTGCTAAACGATACGGGGTTCGTGAAATAGGAGCTGTACCAGGTACCAACTCAATGCTAAAGTCGATCTCCCTTCTCGGAGGAAAACGAGGAATCTCCTCGGGGAACACATCAGGGAAATCACGAGCAACGGGGATGTCACTAAGCTCTACACACGACTTCGAGGATGCATCCAAAGCGTAAATCATAAACCCGACATTTTCCAACGACAATAAACCAAACATCTCCATAGCAGAGATCAACGGAATCTTCGATTGGGAATCATGGCCATAGAAGTTCCACTTTTCGCCAGACTGGGGCTGAAAATGCACAACGCCATGGAAAACAGTCCACGGTGGCCCTATAACTAGACAGCACGTCCACTCCCACAATGCAATCGAAATCCCACATCACTAATCGAATCAGGTTACCAAAACATTCTCACCAAACCTAAGAATGTCATTCATCACAACCTCTTGAGAGAACAGGCTCGCGCCGGCAGGAGTCGCAACAGAAACAACATCACATAAAGAAGTGGTATGAAACCCATGCTCAACCACAAATGCATCAGTTATAAACGAATGTGATGCTATAGTATCAAACAATACACGTGCAGGAAAATCAAAACAGTACAAGTACCTGCAATCACTCCTCCTGGCGTGTCCTCCGCTTGCTCTCTAGTCATGGCATTCACCTGGGCATGCTGAGGTCCTGAGAACTGGGGCTGGGAAGACTGTCCAAATCACGAAGGACCAGACTGCTGGAACGGCCTATGCTGAGTCTCCCCCATCCTCTGCTGTGGAGCAGGAAAAGAACGACCTCTAGACGACCCACCAGAACGACCCTGAGGTGGGGCAGCGGTGTGCTGAGATCCAGCCAATGGACACACTCTCGCAAAATTTCCATATTGTCCACAATTGTTGCACGCACCCTGAACCCCCACACACTGCGTCGTAGGGTGTTTTCCTCCACACTAACCACAGAAGATAGCCCTAGGGCTACTGCTGCTGCTAGAACTACCCGAGCCAGAAAAACTAGAACCCTGCTTCTTCTTGAACTGATGTCCACACGGCCTAAACCTATGGCGCCCCTACTGTTGTGCAAATTGCTGCGACTGCTGGGACGATTGGGGAAATTGGGGAGGTTGCGCCCCTGGAACACTGGAACGTGATCCTTGTGCAGCTTGGGGCTGAACCCGAGACCTGTGGTTCCGTAACCCTTCCTCGATATCGAGGGAATACAGATCCTCGTTTAGCCCTTCCAAAAATTGATTCCTCTTCGCCCTCTCTCGGCCAGACACATGAGGAACGTAGGCAATAATAGAAGAAAACCTTCGAGCATACTCTCCCACCGACATGGTTCCCTGAACCAAGTTATCAAACTCACGCTCCCGGGCATTAACATACGACTCCGAAACGTACTCCTGTCGGAACACGGTACAAAAACTATCCCAAGTAATCCCCATACCAGTCTCCTCGAGAGTACGGGAAGCACCTCTCCACCATCGCTCTGCATTCTTCCCCAGTTGGAACGTCACCAAACTCAGTTTGCGCTCATCATCATAGTGCACTCTATCGAACAGTCCTGTAATATGCTGCAGTCAGGACTCAGCATCGGAACTACTCTCATCACCATCGAAAGTCTGAGGATTCATATGTTGAAACCTCGCCACGATTAGTTCCATCTCGTCCACACGGGCAGCCAACACATCAACCTCATCGTCAACATGCCTAGCACGCCTACGAATAGGGATACTACGCTCTACCTCCTCATCGTTCTGAGCCTCCGACTCTCTAGGAATCTGCCTGCCACAAGTTGGCTAGTTGGGAATCTACTCTAACACATGCAACAAGCAACAAAGTGTCTAGACTCGAGTGTGATCAAAAGAATTCAAGCGTATCCCAATTTAAGCTCTGATACAAAAAATGTCAGGCCCGGTGTACAACACAGAGTTTAACCACGCAATTAACAAAGGCGGAAGCATTTAAAAGTGGCCAAAAATTTTTATCTTTGCCCTGACTTAGAAAAACATAATTTAAAGACACATCGATACTCAAAATACTGGTTTTACAACAACCGAAAATCAACAACAGCATATACAATAACAAATCCAAGCATCGAGTGACTCCCAGAAATAAGTCTCAAATTAGCAATCGAACATTACATCCTCGGGGCATTCCCCGACGATGACTCTACTGCCTAATATATATATATACAATATATATAACTGGGACACTCTATCCACCTCTCAGGACACCACCAGTTGAATCATCTCCACGACCAGCTGAGAAACCATGGAAACCTGGACAACAGACAGGCAAACAAAACAATCCAGCCCCAGAGGGACATGGGGTCAAACCCCAGTACGGAGAGCAATATAAACAGCAAATAGATAGCAACAGATATAAATGTACGTGTTATGCATGAAACAGCAGAATGCAGGAACGAAGGACTACAACTGAACAGGGAGTCAATGGAGCTCAAGAACCAGCTCAACAGCCGTCAACCGATCGAACAAAGGACAGTGGCCACAATGTGCGTGAGAGCATGGTAGCTATCCACTCGTCTCAACACACGGTACCAGAGAATCACTCGATCTGCTGTTGCAAAAGCTTATGAGAGCGTGGTAGCTATCCACTCGTCTCATAGCGGCTAACAACTCACCAGTAGAGAGATGAGGAGCACGGTATTGCCGCTCGTCCTCAACAACAGCTCCTGGTACACACGGGTTACCACAACAACAATAAAAGGCTAACAGATCTGAGCTCAAACGATAGAAATGCGTGTATGCCAATGCAACAGCTTACTGTAATCAGCACAGAGACCAGCAGTAAGCAACAACGATACAACAGCACACAATACTCGCATTCCAGCAAGCATACACATATATCCATGACAAATCCCAAAGCTGTAAACAAGCTCAAATCTGTACCTTCAGTTTCTGAGCTACAATCACCACAACAAGTCCCGAGCAACTCAAATATGTCACCTGCTTGGCCAAACAACAACAACCAGCTCAGGAAAACTACGCACAGAATCTCTAACTGGGAGCTATGAGCTCAACCAGCTCTGTACTACCCTTCTAGCACAACAGATAGCTCTAAACGAAGCGCAAGGTAGAATCTAACACTTACTCGAAGTGTTACCTGAACAGAAGAACAATTCTTCTCGAAATGCTAACAGACTACACAAAGTAGCTCCTTTTGCGATCCCCTTCGAGCTAACCCAAGTCTTCGAAAGAGGTATAAGAAGAAGCGCCTTGACAAGAGGAATACAACTCTACCACTCTTGCTCTAATCTGAGATGTCTGTCAGCCGGCAATCGAAGGAAAAAGACTACGATGAACAGTAGCTAGGGTATCGCGACAGAGTAAGCTTATGGGAAGAAATATCTTCTAAGTGTCGGGAAAGATAATCGTGAGACCACAATCAAAGTCCTCTATATATATACAACTTAATTCTCCCAAATCTGTGAACAGTAACTACCGACAACACAGGCTCAGAGCTGGTACTAACTCAGATCTGAGCACCACTCCAGATATGGACTCTGCGCCAAACAGATTTGGACTCCTTCAAACGACGTCGCACATGAACACTCTCATAGCGACCAGCTCGCATCAGATTTGGTTTCCCAAAACGGCGTCGCACTACAATCCAGTTCCGAACCAACCAGCTCTCACACCTCCAGATCTCACATCTTCGCTGGTTACTCTAAACGACATCGTACCACAATCCAGCTAATTCAAACACGTGTCTCGCTAAACGATGTCGCATCGCTCCAAACCAGAACACTCAGATCTCACGCCCGGAGACCAGTCAAATCTGAAATCCATGAACCGCATTGGTCTACACCAAAACCACAAATCGGGCCGGTCCACACAATATTAGTAACTTACGCACCTCAAATCTGGTTTCTCCCAAACGACATCGCTACGCTACCCACGCAGAAGGTTCAACATGCGTACCCAGAATGGTTTGCGACAACCAGATTTGACCACCAGCCTTGATTACCATCAACCAACGCTAAAGCCGAAGTCACCAATCAGCACTTCTCAACTCCCCTAATCTGATTACTACCTCACAGAACTCTCCAACTGTCCAGAGCTGTTTCCAAACGCACGCATAGAGACCCGATACGTTCACCAAGTATACCAGCTCAAAGCTGGCCCATCCCAAATCTGCTCACGCCATATCCGGTCTGTACTAAACCCGATTAATTAGCTTAATTAATTCCACAAATCTTTTGGGTCTCACAAGTATAACATATTTCTTGTATATGTTGCACTTCTTCTCTTAATTTCCCTATCTTTTCTAGCTGAGTTGGCTCGGGAGAAGGATTAGCTTCTGGTCTCTGGGCCAGCACCTGTTCGACTGTAGCAGCCACTAGTTGAGCAATCTGTGCTGTTGTGAGACCCTGATTCTCAGAATATCTATGCGAGCTTCCACGATCAACACTATCATTCTCTTCCATCTTCTGAGGTCTATTTCTCCTTGGTGTCATCTTCTTTCTTCTTTTCATTACCCACAGATGGTGTCAATTAATGTAACCGAATTCTCTAACCGATGAGCAATTTTGATTGTCTTCTGTCTGCAGGTGGGGAAGGATCAACTTGGGAAATTCTCACACTGGTGAAGAACTTGAAATGGTAAGATGGCCTGAGATAACAAAAATAAGTCAAAGGGCGTCGGAGGTGTTTTTGGCGAAACCTCTCCGATGTTAAAGTTAGATTGAGGTTGGACAAAAGTACGAGTAAAAATGTGAGGGAATACTATAGAAATATGAATGAATGTAATGTGAAGCGTACCTGAGTTTATATAGATGAGCGAGGAATTTAATAGGGGCGAACTGTCCAGTAAGTTACTAGATTTGGCGTTATTTGTGCACAATCTCGGGATTTGCGGGCTTCATTATCGTCTACAGGTTGACCACATCAACAAAATTAATCATCGCATTGGAAGGGACCGAAATGAGATAGCTCAGCTCGGATGCTCTGATCCCGAGGTAACGTATGGTGGAGGGGTATCAATTTGAATTTCATTAGGTTATTTGGATGAAACGAAATTGGAATAAGTTTGAATTAATGATATAGAATAAATTTTGAACTAATGGTATATAAAATCAATGCCAATTGTTTTGTATGCATTTGGAGTTTTGGACATCAAAATCTATCTCCCTAATATACATATTCATTAATACATATGTACTGAATAACAAATCTCTTGTGACAGGGTAACGGTTAAACCTTAAAACCGGAATAACCTATAAAATCGAGAATTCGCCATTGTTGCTTTCAAATTTCATCCTCAATTGTTTAATATTTTTCGAATTAGTGAGGAGTGAGGAATCGATGATTTCGGATTTTCGACTGTGAAATGCAAATATTTTTTGTGTTGGACTTTGTTGATTTACGTGAATCACGACTTGATTCGAGGCTGGATGCACCCGAATCCTTCAAATTTCAGACGATTTTGATTGGACATATTATAAATTCACGGAGTAGTAAAAAAATCGATATGAAAGGGAGATATCCGTGTTGTTTTAACGCGCAATTGAAAGCGTAAACATCGCCGCAATGTTCGATGCTGCCCCTACACATTGCCCAAGGTACTGAATATTCACATTCACCAAAGGGTCTCAGGAGATGAGGAGATCAGCTCTTCCTACCATTTCCCCCTTTTTCCACTTCTCAATGCAATTGGACTTTGTAGTTCCTGAATTAGAATTGTGTAGGTATTAATTCATTGTTCTGTGATCACAGGAATGAGTCGTTGGTTCATTTTTATGGTTAATAATTCATAATTTACTTTGTTAATTATCCTGATTTTGTTGTTGGATTGGTGTGGACAGTGTTATGAATTGAAAGTTTAGGTGAACCTAATTTTATATGGGGATTTGAAAAATTTGGGGACATGGTTGTGATAATCTAAGTGTATTAGATAATAAAATGCCTTCAATCTCAGCTAATTTCATGCAAAGTTGGTTCAATTGAAAAGTTAATGGCAAGTGTCATATAAGTAAAATATAAAAACGGCAAGCATTTTTTTTTTTTTGTGAAATTTCTGTGGACAAAGTGGACGTCTTACAGGTAAAACAGCAATTTTGTAGATAGTCATATAGAGTCCATTAATCTCCAATGCTTGTAAGCATGTTGGAACTAACGTTCATCATCATTACGATGCATTTAGAATCCATGGTCAATATTCAGCATTCCCGCGTTAATATTGTTTCGTGAATACTAAATTTGTGCATAAAGAAGATTTATCTGTTAATTTGTTTGCACATGTTAATCGTGTACGAGAACTGAGTAAACATTTGTCTAATTACCTTTCTATCAGAGGAACAAATCAATCTTGGAGGAAAATGGTGAAAAAAACTACAGTTTCTCCTGCATATTTATGAAATGTGCGTCCGATCATATATATTTTTGGATGACGTGGTAACCTTCCGCCGCTGCTATTTTCGGTTTACTTTGGTAAACCTCCGGACCAACATAATAATTTGCAAACCACACTAGTCAGGTAAACTAATTGGGATACAATATTGATAGTATATTATTTGTACATTGAACATTCTTTCCTTCTAAAAAGTTTTGTAAGTTATTATATAAGTATTCACAGTTCATGCCAATCTTTTTCTAATTGTTCAACTTTTCTACAAAATTACTGGAATAAATTACTTCGTTAATTAACATGAGATTCACACAATCTTTATACCATTCTCTTAGGTTGCAGTGGAATGGATTCTTGTTTTCTGGAAAATGTGACAGGAGAAACCTTTGCTTAGCATAGCAGTTTTACAGGGATCTTACGATTCTCTTGTAGTAGTTGGTTGGTAAAATACGTGTGATTTCTTCTGATTTGTATTTTATTAGTTAATACTATTTATAACTTAGTTGTTTACTGTTCTGATGCCTAGCTATTGGATTCTATGATAATAATTTCTTAAAGAATTTAATATGCAAGTAATTCCCTCCACGCGCATCTCAATTTACTTTTGGAAAAAATAGTATTTTCAACTGTTTCCACGTAGGTTACAGATTCTTGGGATTACTTCTTGTATTATTTCCTCCACCTTTCTTATTTCTGATTTAGAGTTGATTTTCTTGCATAGTTTCAGAAATCATTCATGTGAGATCTTGTTATATCTACACATTTTTCTGGCTTACCAACTTATAATTTATACTGGTGAGCGCTAGTGATTCCATCCAGACGAATGAAGCTATGATTAAATTACTACTCTATGTAAGTCGGGGAAAATAATCAAAACCAGAAACTCATTGTTTTGAATAGATGAATTTATATGAATCTTAGTCAAGGTTTTTCCAGAGATCCAATCATTACCAGTGTTCAAGATAAATATTGATTATCAGTTATCGTAATTGATATTGTAAAATGCATCCGGCATGTTTAAGAGGCATCGTGATGCTGGAAGATATGGTGGAAACATTTCTAGATTCATTCAGAGATCCACATGACTGTGATCTGATTTCATCTGATTATAATACTATAACCTCCGTTCAAACATTGATAATTCGACCTTAACCAAATTATACAAAATTTATCTGCTGGAAAGTTCCAGATATTCTTAAGGATGTCAGAGAAATGTCCTCATTCGAATTTTTTAGATAGTCATTATGTCTTCATATACGGTTCTTTAACTAGTATCTCTTTATCTTTCAATCGCCAGGTAAGATTCGCTATCTAACCTTCCACAGATATATAGTTATGTGGGGACAGTTTCTGGTACATATTGACCCTTTATATTAAATGATTGGGAAGTATATGAAAATTCTCATCATATAGAGAACAGATTTATGTTTCCAATTGAGAGGAATATCTTTGATAGTTGAATTGTTGCATAACATTTTTTTATAATTGCTTTAACTTGGTCGTATATTAGTTGTATAATTATACCCAGCTTGTATCTTGTTGTTTATAAACTGTTCTTCTTATGCCAATAATTATTATTTTATCATCATGGTTAATAGTATAAATATGTCTCCCTGCTTCCCAATCACTCCCCAATAACTTCTCTTCCACTGTTATAAACGCAAAAAAACAGGAAAAAAACAAATTCCTGTTGAACTTCCAGCTCTTTATAGAATATGGAAACCATAGGGGCAATTTCTGAAGGGCAATGGAGCTCCTTCAATGGACTCTGCTCTGAGGAGGCCGATTTTGTGGCACAATTGCTTGGTAACTGTTCACTTCCAAACGAGATGCCAATTAGTTTTGTATCACCTACTCCTGACTCCAATGATATATCTGTTGAGGTTGATGGAAGTATGATGTACTTATCACACAAAAATGCAATCACACATTCTTTTCCGCGAGGGAATACTAATTATACTGAAGATGCTGCTATCTTTTTGCCCTCAATAAGTCATGACAATTACTACTCCTGCGCCTCTCAGCAACTTTTTGTGTCGAACAACAATTTAATGACCATGGATTGTTCTATAATGGAGACTAAGAACAATGGCTCCCGGGTTTGTTTCCTCACTAACAATGTGATGGAAGAGGACGACTTCTTAGATCGGGAGGTCAGTAACAACAGTTTAAAGTCTAATGAGAACGTACCTGGTGATGTTCTTGAAGGCAACAATTTGCAGCTAAGAATGGTGCATGAAATACCGATGCCGGAAACACTGAGGGAAGATAAATTCAGTGTCCCTTCAGAGATGTGCAAGAAAAGGTCTCGATTTCCTGGAGATGTAAGAACGGAAAGTAGCTGTATTTGTGAATTTTTCATTTGATGATTGCTTGGGATAAGAAATACCGGTTTCTTATTTGTCTTCTCACGCTATATTCAGGATCAAAGTAACAGGAGCATGAAACTCAAGAAGTCCCCGAAGCTAGACAACAATGACTATGAAGACAACTACAATGAAAATGGCAGCACTTTAACATTAAAGCAACGCACTAGCAGCTGGTGCTCAGAGGATGAGTCGATCGCTTCGCTTGAGCATTCTCATGGGGTGACTTCAACTTCAATTCCAAAGGGTGGTCGAGTTCTCAACTCAAATGGAAAGACACGAGCCAGTAGGGGTTCAGCAACTGATCCTCAGAGCCTCTATGCTAGGGTAATTATCTTCATATTATTATAATTATTAGCATATTTGGATAGTAATTCCATCACATGTTTTGCTAACGATAGTTTTTCACCATTTGAAGAAAAGAAGAGAGAGAATAAATGAAAGATTGAGAATCTTGCAGGGCCTTGTCCCAAATGGAACCAAAGTAAGCTCAGTCGAATTGGGTTGCCCTCGTAATTTTCACGTGTAATTTGCAAGGGGAATCTGATAAGCGATCACTATCCTTTGTTTTGATAGGTTGACATCAGCACAATGCTTGAAGAGGCTGTCCAATATGTTAAATTTTTGCAACTTCAAATTAAGGTAAGATATATTCTTGAATGGGAATTACTATTGCCTTTTGTTTGCAAGGAAACTGTACCGCAAATGAAAGAGTTGGGAGATTTGTAATGCAGATCTAGAGTGTGATGTAAGCATGAAAGAAAATTGTATTTTAATTTGGAGGACCAATAAAGAAGTCAGTTAAGATGGGAACGTGCAAAAGTCAAGCTTTAAAATAAATCCATGAAACTCTTCGTTTGGTTCCATTGCCGAATTGGTTACGGAAGAAACCTTTCTCCCCTGTCTTTGTCGGAACCAACTCAAACTCTTCACGTGTTCATATCGGGTTAATTCTGATTGTATTTTTTTCCACATTTGAGAACCTATACCTCCTGCGGTTTGAAAATGTAACTTTAGTTTAATGCATTCCTTTATTATCTGGATTTTATCGAATTAAACTTTCTGTGGCTGCAAACCTTTTGGAGCTTGAGTTGCTTCTGGATTTCCAAATTCCAACTCGTGATTAATGTTGTTATGTCATGCAGCTTTTGAGCTCTGATGATCTATGGATGTACGCTCCAATAGCCTACAATGGAATGGACATAGGGCTCGATCTCAAGATTCCATTCCCAAAACTGCAATCCTAATTCCGACCACGGATACTACAACTATACGACGGCTACTATTCAATTTGATTGATTGATTGTATTTTTTATTTTTTTGAATACAAGTCACATGATACAGAAACACACAATTGACAGTATTTAATATTTTTTTCCCTCCCCCTTTTGACATATTGATACAAATACCGGCGATATAATTCTTTTACGAGGAGGACTCATTGTTCTTGTTCCTTTATTGAGTTTAATTTAATTAACAATACCATACTGCGGTCACCTGTGTACGTTTGTGCCTCTTTGTTGTTTTCCAAATGATCCTCGATTATTTTATTCATTGTCTGCATATTACATGGCAATAATACTTTTGCTTTATTAGCATATAATAATCATAAGTTATCTAAAACCATTTGGATACGGTCTGGTTCAGTGTATGATATGAGAATTGATGAGATTTAAATATGAGATAATTAGTAAAATGTTTTGAGTTAGATTTATTACATGATTTGATTAATTAAATTTGAGATAAGATCTAAAATTATATTTTTAATCTTTTTAATAATTTAAAAATAAGACAGATAATTTTATATTTTGTATTAATGATTTGATTAATATGAGATAATTAATTAATGATCTGATTGGGATGCACATGACACGGCGTTCAGTCCGTTGTCTTTTTGAATCAGACTTTTCCACATAGTATATTACTATATCATGTTTGATAATTAGTCGGGGAGTTGCTCCATGTATCTATACTAAGATCTTATAACTGTTTGAATTGAATTGTTGCGTGATCGAGCCGCGACGGCTCTGCTTGTGTTTCGTCCGGTGTTGGCAAGTGTGAGTATAGGTTTTTTGTTGTTTGTGAATGGAAACTTATTTTTAAGCGTGTTATTGATGTTGGTGTTGTTTTATTATTTCGGGGTATTTTATCCAAATGCAAGGTCACTACTTACTGCGGCCCACAATCGAAACTAGTGGGCTGGGCTTGTCAAATAATTGTATTTTGTTCTAAATTAAAAGGGAGATGCTACTTTGATAATGAACAAAATAAATATAATAATTACCGTGATAGAATTTTTGAATATTGTAATTGTTCTTTAATTGCTCCAAATAAATTCTTCAAATTTATTTTAATAGAAAATTATTATTTTTCTATAATTTATTAATTTAGAGAGAGTTAAAGTGGGAGTGAATTTGTATATTTTTTGTGTGTTTTTTACAATGAAGTTTATAAATATATTTATATTTATAGCAAATAAGATGATTAAAATAATAAAAAAAATTAACCACTAATATTTAAAAGTCCAAAAACTAACAACTCATTATTAAACTAAAAAGTAAAAACTTATTTATATTTGAGGTTTTTTTATATAACACGACATTTATGACAGGTTAGGACCTATACCCCGTCTTAAGCTATATTTATTCAAGACTACCCGTTTTAGCATATCCCAAATGGTATGGTCCACCTCGATTACCCGTTGAATCCACGTAGATTCTCATAGTTGGATTGTACCTCAACAAGCTAATCTTTTGGCAGCCCTTTCATCTTTGGGTTTAATGCTCGTATCACTTGATCCCTTAAATGAGTACTACTGTTATCAATTTTTTATTTTTATTTTTTTTGTTTTTTGAAGAAGTTGTTCGATTAAGAGAGGTACTTTTTTGAAACTAGCACTTCATATGTTGTCCATGGAAGTAACGAACATAGGCCATCATATTTTACTCTTTCCTCGAAAGTATCAGATAGATTTTTGGAAAAATCACCCTCTTCAAATAAGGCAAGATATACGCCCCACTCAGGAGGCAACTGTCTCGTTCAAGCCATCACAAGGAATTTAGTTAAAATGACGAAATTTTGATAAAACAGTATATAATCTAACATGAAAATTATTCCAAGTAGTCATTTCATTTTGCATATTTGCACGTAGTATTTATTTGAATACAGAATTTCGCCACCACGAAGAAATTTCAGCTCTAAAACTACACTCAAAATACAGAGGCCATGAAAATATACATAAACAGGACACAATTTTTTGAACTTAACCTTCTCACAAATTCCTTTGACAAAATCCTGACACGGCTAAAGTCGAAAAACAGGCAGAAGGATAATTTATAACTTCTCTTATCAACCTTCCAAAACCATTGTTGGAGGCAGAAAGATGCTCGGACCAGTCATCACACCCACCCTCGTGAAGAAGCGCTAGGGTCGAGCTTTAGTCTCAAGCATGATCGTCGTGCCTGTGACTTGGAACTTCATGTTGACTATCTAGAGGCATGTATTGCGCCATTATAGCCCTTATCTCAGAGTCCATATATGACTGGAAATGCGACCATCGAAATAAGAAATCAAGACAACAGAGATGTAACACAATATTGGCAAGATAGTAAAGAAAATATGCTGCCAACGAAGATGGGACCACGAGATATATTATGGCAGAAAATATCGTCCTCAAAAAAACAAGATCGACCACGAACCATTTGGTCAAGTGGCATCACCTCTCCCTCATCTGGGAGAGGTCATGGGTGCTAAACCCCCCAAAGCCACCCCCCTTAGTAAAAAAAAAGAACAACATCCAATGTAACTTTCTCCAATTCATTTTCCATGTACAAGTTCTTGAAAAATATTTTCCAAAACTAAAACCAGATATACCCAAAGATATTCAACAAAAAGTCACTGTGTCAGATTGCCAGGACAAGCATTCACGTACATGTATGCATCGAAAACTTACCCTCAATCTATGTCTATACACGAGATATGCCCCACCACATGCGATAGCCAATCCAAGCAAAACAACCCAAACAACCACCCAAGAAGACTTCACCTCGGTAGCCTTCTTACCTACAAAAGAAAGAGAATAAAAATTAGTTGAAGATTAGAAAGGAGAGCAAATACAGAGTAACAACAAATTTTGATGAACTAACTTATGCACGTATCATGGTCCCAAATGTACAACAAGTCACCACTACAAGTGCAATCATAACTGCCCCATGTATTCTTGCAGCTGCATTCAGGGCATTGACAGGCTTTCTTCTCCTTACACTCGTCAATATCTGTAAGTCAAAGAAAATAATGCAAGGGTAAATGTCAAACTAGGAACAAACATATAATTCCGCAAGAATAAGCAACTCTTATTTTGTTACGCACACTATTTGAAATCGAGCCCATGTTGCTGCAACAAAGTAATAATTGGTGGTAACATGGAACTAGAAAACCCAACATCTAGTTTTGATCCATGTGTCACGTAGGCAGCCGTACAGCAACCTAAAAGCATAGTTTTAAGAATCAATTTGCTATGAACGGAAACTGACAAATGCCATTGGCTTTGACACAACTTGTAATATCCAAAACGTGCTGTTCTACCAAAAGCTAAATATGGTATTAGCAATATAACTCGAATCGTTTAACAATTTGTAATTTAGTACTATGAATTTGTATAGGTGCAGTAGATTCACCCATCCATGAAAGATTGATTGTCTAGCTAGTGCCGATATCATTTTAGGTCAGCCACCAGGTATGGTAAAGCTAAATTTAAGAATAACACTCAATGACAAAGTATCCAGCCAAGAAGAAAAGTTGGTCAATGGCTTGAGAAGTAAAGAGAAGGAAATCATATTCTGGTAAAATCAACATAGAAGTGTGATGCATAAGGTTTACTTACCTTCACAACTTTTAACACCGTCTCCTCTAAATCCAGGCGGACAAGTGCACTTCCCTTCTTCGTAATCCTTTTGGCAAAATAAATTATTTATTTATATGAATGGTCCGTCACGAAAAAATATTGGACTAGAAAAGAGATTGAGGCAAATTGTAATGAGATCACCTACCACACAAGCTGAAAATGCGATTCCGTTCCTGTTTTCGTGCCAACAGCCTCCATGACTGATTTGGCAACGCCCTGGACCACTTGCTGCAAATGAAAAAAAAAAAATCATTCACATAGTCCAAAAACATAATTGCACTATTTATAAAATTGCCCAATTACATCCTGTGAACCTAATTTCACGGGGTCCATATCTGATGCTATTTTGTTCGACATCTGCTTTTCAGCTCAGAAACTATGTTTACCTATTTTTAGTTGCACCAGAAGTTAACATAAACATAAGATGGGTCACACTTCGTAAAGAATTTCCCATAAAGCTTGAAAAGTTTCAAATAAAGAAGATAAATCAAATTAGTTTGTAGTGTGGTCTGTGTGTGAGGGCGCAGATGCCTACTTATATGCATTTTCCGATCAAGTGATAGACACTACTTGCTATATTCAAATGAAAAACAAATTTATTTACAAACCAGTGCAAGAGTTGTATCCATCTCCCTTAAATCGTACGCCGTTAACCACAGGGCATTCACACACTCTTCCTCGAAATGTATCCTAAATCCACATACACAAAGACTTTCAAAAGGTTAATACAAGCTGGAGGCAAAAAACTAAAAACGTAGTGAAATACCTTGCAAGCCGAAAGATTGGAAGCCTTGTCCTGCCAGCAACCACCATTATTTTCCAAGCATTCATTTGTCTCCACATCTGCCGTGAATAAAGAAGCTCTACTTTAATGCATAATTGTATTAATCATGTACCCATCAACTATTGGATTAACTCAATATATAACTTACCGGCACTCAAACAAACAGAAGGTTCAGTAGTTTCCTCAAAACCTGAACATATAGCTTTTAAAACAGAACCTTTCTCCAATTTACCTGAAAGCCAACACATTAAAGCTCCAGCCTATAATATGCTAAATGAACTTATCAAAGTCAAAAAACTGACCTCGATATTGCCGATTATTCACCACAACTGTAGGCAATATGGTCACATCACCACGAGATCCTTTCCCAACCTGCAGATAAGTTACTCTTCAGATGTTTAACATGAGTATCATCTCATAGAAACGTAACAAGAACAAACAGAACAGCAATGATTTAACAACTTGATAACAAAACTCACTTGAGCATCCTGCTCCTCTTTCAAAACAGAATTGTCTGAATCATCATCAGGGTTACCCATGCATTTTTCGATTTTTTTCAGATCAAGCCCTGATACGATAACCATAATGGACCACAACCATCAGAAACAATGCTTGACCATCACAAGTTACAGTGAACGACATGAAAGGTTACCTAATGATTTGATAACACCATCAGCACATTCTTTATTATATTTCTTCTCCTTCATGGGGCATCTAATTTGAAAATCAGTTACGTAGTCCCACCAGATCCATGACTTTCCAGCCTCTTTTGCCACTCTAAATACACATAACTGTCTCAAGTTTTCAAGAACAACGTCTTTTCCATCGTAACCAGAGCTAAAATCTTCTTCAGGGTCTGGAGCACAATATCGTCCATGGTTGATGCATTGAGACTTGCATTGTTTGCTTATTGTGAATGCCTGAGGACAATACCAAGTTATATAATGAGGTGTAAATTGAGTATAACCCCCTTTCTCGAGAATTTGAGCTGCACCCTTAAAATCTTTTACAAATTCCATCAGCATGTCACATTTAACCCCACACTCATCGTTGCTGTTAGTCCACAGTTCATATTCGACTCGATCGTCTGGATGTGGTACAGCTTCTCTCCAATCAAGATTCAGGTTCACCATATCACCACCACTGATTGCTTTCTTTAACCTTTCACCAAAATTTTTACTAATCAATGCAGATGGTATTGTAATGTTCTCAATATATTTTCCAGATGCACCATCTTCCTCAGGGGTGTCCATAGTTATCAATGGTTCATCAACATCATCAGCAACTAGAACAGCAGCTGCACCGGAATTTTGAGCATTCCAAACTTTTAAAGCAAAAAAACATTCTGCAGTGCAGTAGACATTTATTACAATTTTGTGACATATATGTCCAATATAAACGAAAGAACAGTATAATACATTTTCCAAACCAAGAAAAAATGGCAACAAATTGCAGGAGACTATTTTAATAAAACTAACTTCAAAAACAAATAAAATCCCATTTAAAAGAAAATGGGACATATACAACCTACAGAACCTTATTTACCGAACTTTGTGACGAGTACGACTTCAAAAAGAGTCTCTCAAATCAGAACAAATTATCATGAAATCCAGGGTAAATGTTCAATCAAGAACAGTAGCAACTAATGGCTGAAATTCATTCCGAAAAAATGCCTGTTTCACTAGTCACACAGAAATGTGGTCAATTCAGACGAACTGTTTATCTTAACCAAAGTGTTAATAATGCTATTGATATACTTCAAGTAATAGCTTGAGACTCAACATTTCCCAGCATAAATTTCCAACAGTGTAGGTGTGTCAAATAAGTGAAACTATGAGAATAAAAATAATAAAATATGCCCTCAGAAATAATCTGTCAAACCTCAGCTGATTGATCTATTTGAAGAAAATTTTTTAAGAATCATAATTGTTCCTCCAACTCCATAATTTGAGAAAACGTAGCCCTATCTAGCTGTTGGCTTCAAAAAGTTTACTGAAATCAACATCTTTAAGAGAATTAGAAAGTTGATCACATTTCCTACTCCAAATGACAAGTTCAAAGGCTGAGAAAATATCCTAGAGCTAAAGATCTGACGGTAAGCACATACGAAACTCCAATGAAATGGTAGCACAAACTTATTTTTCGGTAGCATGAAACCAAGAGACAGTTTAACACTACACACCCCAGGACGCAGCCATTAAGGTTTTTGCCATAAATAGGCCAACACTATCTCGTGAGCAATAATCTTCAAGAAAAGAAACAATTTCGCTCACCCAAAATAACAGACAAAATATAATCACCAGGTAGCCGATTAAGCATAAAAATGGAAAAACAAAACCCATAACCACATCACACAATAATTCCCATAAACGGATCGTACCCAGAGAGCCTTTTAAAAAATGAACAGATATAAGCTCAAATAAACTGAATTCACAAAAAGGGAATTCCTAAAACCGCATGCACCTCCACGATCAACAAGAACAAAGGTAGGTAAAGCTCCAGGTTTGGGCTTGAAAGAAACCCCAGATTCTCCAAACGATTTGCACCCATCCTTGTTGTCCTTCGAATACACCGCAGTTCCAGACATGCTTCCACCATACTGCGGAATCCCAAAGTTGCCGATTGCACTATCGTAAGTACCCTTTAAGTCCTCCGGTGATGTCACCCTCAAACTATTCTTCTCCACCACGAACGGACCCACAACCGATTCCGTGAAAATCAGAAGCAAAAACCCAAGGAAGAATCCGCTTTTCGATCTTTTGGAACGACCCATCTATCAAGAATTCCAGAAGCAGCAACAAAACCTGCAAGATGTTGAATTATCTGTAAAAATTTGGGATTTTGTTCTCGCTTCTTCGGAGTTCCTGCAATCAATTACCAGGAACACACGAACTAAACGTGTTACCAGCGCTTCTGCTGTCGGTTTGTGGACCTTGAAAACAAACAAATCTGAATTTGAGTTGACGGGTTTTTACAATTTAGACTTTATTTATCACCTCTGTGTCTTCCAAGGTGGCTTCGTAGTTACAGTAACTTGCAGACCCCTCTACCTCAACAAGTTTTTATTAATCAAGCTTCTTAATAAATATAAACATTACTTCTAAATTTCATCAAAATTATTAATGCTAATCTGCAGTCAATAACCTACTTTCCATTACTATAAAATATATTTTCTTGACAATGTATTATTTGGGAGAAATTTTCTTGATGATAAACTGTTATATACAAGTTTATTTATTATCATAATTATCTCTTTTATCACGTCCATTAAATTTGATATTTGAGTCAATATATAATTTAAAAAACAATTGTTATTAGAGTCAATATCATAATTTCTTTTATCATGGATCACGGCTATCACAATTATTTGAAGGATAATTCATATGGAGCAATAATTATTCATGTCAAACAAATGGTGGAAGCAAAATGTTTGATATCTGGTATAATTTCTTCTACCAACAAATTATCATCTATAAAAAATTTTCTTTGTATTTTGATTTTTTTATGGGAAAAAGTGTACTGCCATGAAATTATCCTGGTTAAAGGAAAGTTAAAAATTGCTATCACCCGCGAATGTAAATAAATGACTAAGAGAATTCAACTTCATAATCGTTTAAAAAAATCTCCTTGTTAAAGGAAAGTTAAAATTAGAAAAAATAAATTGATAAATATTAGGAGAGATACTTATTCCGAGTTTGTAAAAATACGTAAATTGATGGTCCTGTGTTGTCAATTCATATATTCGTTGAGGTGGTTGGAAGACAAGATTATAAGTAATCTATGCAGATCGACTCTAAATATATTTAGTTTTTGGCTTTTTGCTATGATTCATGATTCACGTGGCAATTGATTTCACTTTCACTAGCAATTATAATATTATCAGTATTTTTTATAATAAAACTTTCCATATCAAATACTTAGCAATCTCATGATACACGATGAAAACCACCTTTAGAGTAGTGTTTGAAATAAATTTGTAAAAGTGTTTATCAATTTTTATGTATAATTTTAAAATTTTGATTGGTTAGAATCTCGAAATCATTTCTTATGAACCTCTCTAAACAATACCTAAAATCATTGTAAATTCGATTAACAACTGAAGGACTCTATGAGCTAAATGATGTGCAACTCCGTTCTCTGTTATGCACATGATAGTTTTATAAAATAACAATTAAAAAATGATAAGTGGACACAAACTTTGGAAATATTCTATCGGAATTATGAATTGATTTATTTTATGACAGTGATATTTATATTATAAAAGTTAATTAACAAATATCATTTTTCTGGAAACTGTAACCTGTCGCTTTTACTTATCGAATAGAATCGAACAACCGAATTTATTTTCTATGTAGACAAACGAGCTGAACATTATTTGCAAAATAATAATAATTGAAACTAACTTTCGCAAAATAAAATTTAATTTTTATGAATGTGGTTTGGGTCGGATAGTAGTTAGACATCACTCGACCTTAATGTTAACTATATCAATATAAGAAATCTCGAGAATGGTTCAAATAAATAAATACAATATTATAACTCCAGATCAAAGTTTCAAAATTCAAACAAATTATCTTCATAGTTGCAATGAATCTCACAAAATCATGACAGTTAAAGCTCAATATCAACTCAATTTCTTGCGGGATGTTACTACAATTTCATTATAAATCCTACATTCAAAAAATTTATATACACCCATCAATCCCTTATACGGAACTAAGGAAGTGACTAGCCAAAATACTTGTTGGATCTGTGTACATATCACTTAATTTTGATGAACACAAAACTTACTATTTTGTATCTAACAGTTTACTCGAGTGCGCAGGCTAAGCTGGATTCAGATCAGATCAGCTGATTTACTGAAGAACTGTGCAGTATAAGCGAAGAACTGAGTTCAGCTGAGAAGAATCAGATCATATGGAGCTTTGTATAAGATCATTTCAGAGCGTTCTAGTTCAGAGATCAAGAGCAGTACAGCTAAGAACAGATTAGAGAGAAGCAGATCAACTTAGACAAACAGATAAGAGATATTAGAGATACAGATCAGTTTAGAGAAGAGCGATTCAGATTACAGCTTAAAGCAGTTCAGCTGAGAGCTGAACGAACTAGAATATCAATCGGATCGGCTCAAAAGGTCTAAGTCGGAACAGCAAGCAAGATCAGCTAAGACCAAATCAGCTCAGAGGAGAACAGATAAAATATTCAGACCAAAGATAGAATCAGCACAGAGTCGATCAGCTTAGAGCAGATAAGATCATATGAGAAAAGAACGGCTTAGATGAAAAGCACAGAAACAGCTCAGAGCAAAACAAAGAAGAACGAAGCAGCTTAGAGAGTCGATCAGCTGAGAGGAAGAAGAAGAAGCAAGACTCAGATTAAAACAGCTCAGAGGCTATCAGCTCAGAGAAAGTCAGATCATGAGCAAAGCAGTTTGAACATGAGCTTTCTCGAAAACTAAATTAAAGCAGTTCAACCTGATGAAGAAGTGTGAACGACAAAAGGGAAACGAGAGACATGAAAGTGTAACAAAAGAAAGAAGAGAGGGAAGAAAACTGAGAGAAGGCGAGTAGTCAATGACCATATCAGAAGAGTATAATCGTCAATGTCGACTGCTAAATCCTATCAGCTTTGAAAGAAGCACTTCCTAGTGTGTGAGATACACGTGAAAGATATACACTGTAATTGATATATTTCTCACACACAGATTCACTCACATATATGATAGCCGAGAGCGAAATAGTTTAAATGAGTGAATCACACCCCAAAACACACAAATCTGTCTTGAAACGAAGACGTAAAACTTAGTGTTTGTTGTGACACCCTCACCTGAGGGAGTCAAAGTATTGGAGTAAAAAGATTAAAGTGGAAAGATGAAAGGGCTAAATGCATTAATTGAAAGATGTATTTCCTTTCAAGTCTTGAATTATAGAACAGTTGATACGAGCAACAGTAAGGTCAGCTTTGGAGTACAAAAATTTCGTTCGGATTGCAAACATGATATTACAACTTCTTGAATTCTATATGAATCATCTATTGTTGTAATAGAGCTTAATACAGTTTTGGAAAGATCAAAAAAACAACAACACGAAAACGCTAGCCTTCAATAAACACACACGCCCCCAAGCTGGTTCAGCTCGCACCTCCCGCCTGCCCCTGAGATGCCTCACATGCATCAGGAAAACTAATGAGCCTACGAGCTCAACAAGTAAAAATCGAGGATAGCAAGATATTATAATGTAGGCATAAATTTACATAAGCTAACGACATAATTTAAAGGAATTCAGCTTAAACTCAAATATTTCTCATAAAAATCAGATCGGGATATCAACCCAAGATCACCCTTATTTTCTATGTGATTTATGGCCTAGAAGCTCTCCTTAGGTCCTGACACTTGATCAAGCTAACATCTGAATTTTCAGGAACTGGGGAAATAAATCCAACTTAGTTGTGAAAGGGATTATAGATTGCTAACCATAATCTTGTCCCTTTCCTCGTGAAGGGGCACTCTGGTCCGTCAACCAGCTCACTCACCCTTTATGTGGATCGTCTGTTATCTATGTCATAAAGCCTTTAAAACTAAATTCACTTCCTTTAAACTGATGAAATATCTTTTAAACAATACACCGATCACTTAAACTTGTGGGTTTCACTTCTTTAAACTCATTTAATTTTAAAACCTCACTAAGGATACAGTTGGGCTGCGAGCTGATGGTAACCGAAAACCAGCTCGGGTGAATAATTGAAGAACATAGTGTCAAGGAGTTAACAATGATCTCAATAAGGAGTCATGTATTATCGACTACTAGTATTGGAATTATTCCGTGAAATCTATTTAATGAAAGTGAAGAGCTGAACTCGATAAAAGGTAGTCCAGCACGGACGCAAGGTGGATCAGCTCGCGACTGAGTAGTCAGCTTGGGTAGAAAAGGTTAAACGTTTTCAAATCAGTCTTGGATAGTCAACTCATCTTAGAAACGAACACACGAATTAGGCCAGAAAGGTAGACTGGATCAGCTTAGAGAACATGAAAGAATTATACCAGCTTGGACAATCTCTAACCAGACCAGCTCAGCTTATCCAACCGGAACATAAATTCCGATCAAACCAGCACCACCTATCCATTCAGAGCCATATCCAGAACTCTACAGCACACCGAAACTAGGAAGCTTTTACATGGTTCATACATAAACTCGAACATGTACGGCTCAGCGTTTTTTTGAAATACAACCTCATTCTTGCTGAAAAACAAACTGGTGAGTTTTCTCAAAACTTTAAACATCGCTGCTGTGAACCCGTAACTTTCATACTTCAAACCTTTGAATAAAACGCGAACATGAACTGGAATGAAACTTACACATGCAGCATACAAGCAATCAACATGAAACAAAGAAACAACATGTAACGCCCCAAAAATCCATAGGATCACATTTATGCATTCTATTAATCTTATGGGCCAATTGGCAATTTTAAATATTATGTATCTGCTGAATTGTTGATTTCAGCAGGTAATGGTGCGCTGCGGTTGATACCAGCAGGTAACTCCAAAGAGCAATGCACAAGTTGGTTTGAAATTGATTGTAAAATATTTTAAGGAGGTAAAATGATTTCTTTTGAAAAGGGTTTGGTGTTTTACAAATTAAAATAATATGGAGGGAATTTTACTAACTTTTAGGAGTGTGTCATGCTTGATTTCACAAGTAGCTTGCCACTAATCCCTTTCATATAAATACTTGTTTCTAAAGTAAGATTTGTATCATTTGCAAAGAAAAGTTTTAAAAGTGTTCTTCAAAGAAATTTCCAGAAGAATTGTGTGTTGCTCAAGAGGGAGGATTCTGCAGGAATTAGCTGTGGTTGCAAAGCTTCAAATCAAAGAAATGTCATGAATGTTCTTCTCGAAATAGCAGTAATATTAGAATTTGATAACTGTGAAATCGGTAGCTGTTGGTTGAATCATTGGTATGGTGTGATAGGCAGCAGCTGATGACATCGTTATTGTTCTGATATTACAAAAGTCGAGTTATGTCCAGCAGCTGTCTCTACTTGCTAAGATTCAGCAGCTTCATTGATATAATGTTGATGAATGTTTTCTTCTCTGTTGTAATATCAGGATTTGATGAATTGTGTAATCAGCAGTGCTAGTTAGATCAGTATAAAGTCTGGTTTAATAGGCAACAGCTGGTAGCGCGATCGTCGTTTTGATGTTACAAGCGTTTTTCATAAAATTCAGCAGATGCACTGTTCATCAGCAGATGTGTCTTTCTTTATTAGTATCAAGTAAATAGCAGTAATATTAAAATTTGATAACTGTGAAATCGGTAGCTGTTGGTTGAATCATTGGTATGGTTTGATAGGCAGCAGCTGATGACATCGTTATTGTTCTGATATTACAAAAGTCGAGTTATGTCCAGCAGCTGTCTCTACTTGCTAAGATTCAGCAGCTGCATTGATATAATGTTGATGAATGTTTTCCTCTCTGTTGTAATATCAGGATTTGATGAATTGTGTAATCAGCAGTGCTAGTTAGATCAGTATAAAGTCTGGTTTAATAGGCAACAGCTGGTAGAGCGATCGTTGTTTTGATGTTACAAGCGTTTTTCATAAAATTCAGCAGATGCACTGTTCATCAGCAGATGTGTCTTTCTTTATTAGTATCAGGCAGTTGCTTTCCTTTGATTAGGAATCAGCAGCTGCATTGTGATTTTAATTTTATATTTCGTCTGCTGATCACTATAACGACACCGTTTCACTTTATACAAAGATCAGCAGGTAGTTTTGTATTCGTCTGCTGATCACCCCAACGACATCGTTTCATTTTATACTCTTGCGACTGGTACTGTTCACCAGCAGATGTATTTCATTTCATATCAGCAGGTATTAGTCTTGCGACTGGTACTATTCATTTCGACTGGTTTTCTCTCAATCAGTTCCAGTTTAACGATATGTTTCCAAAGTCGAATTCAATACTCAGTAAAGTTTTAAAATAGGAAGCAAATGTTTTAAATGATGGAACCCGATGTTTTACAGAAATGTTTAAAGAAAGATTGTTAAGGAACGAAAGATGTTTTAGATTATGGCATAGACAGTTAAAGTCACCAAGGAGAAGGGTGAGCAGTTGTCAAGATGTCAATTGCCCTTTCATATGAGCTATATGCTAGAACTGATAACGGAAGTCATTTTGATCAAAGTGCAACACGGACCAAATAGAACTTATATGCCATGATCAACTGAAAATGGAATTGAAAGAAATGAGGAACTGGGCTATGTTCCCCTGTTTCTGCCATTGAAATGTTTATGAAAATGATATTGTATATTGAAGTTCCTTAACATATGCATTGTACAGATGTCTGCCTGCATTTTAATGAAATTGTTACTACTCAGATTTTACTTGCTGAGCCTTTAGGCTCACTAGCTTTTAAAATGGTGCAGGTACGACAACTGGTGGAGGAACAGCAGGTGCAACTTGAATCAGCAGATGGGTGACGTTGTGTTTATCCAAGGCCTACGTTTTCCGTGTCATAGTTATATTGTTTTGCTTAGGTTGTGCTGTATTAAATCAGTAGCAATGGTTGTATATTTACATCGAATAGCAGCTATTGTAATCGCAATTGCAAAGTTTATATGAAATACCCTGTTTTCCGCAAATGTTTTAGCAGTAGCGCGCGATCTTAAGTATCTGCTGATCTTCGAATTGTTTTATGTCTTGATTCCTTTGAGTTATAAGAGATGCAGCTTATAACAAATTATCTTTTAGCCCTTCTTTTATTCGAAAATTTTGTTACCCCAATTCTCGTGGCCCCGTTGGGTTCGGGTGTCACACAACATATATGTTATCCAGATGCAGCAAAGACTTGCCTTAACTGAGAATCACGAAGAACAGAGGATCTCGACTGATTGTCACCACAAGCACAAGCTATCGAGCTTCAAAGTATTTTGAGAACTGAAGTTTTCTTTCATGAAAGTGAGCTCTATAACTCTCAAAAATATCATTTTGTAAGAATTATGATTGGTAGTAGATATATAATACAAAAAGAGGCATGTGTCACCTTACCAACCCACATAAATTATCAAAAACCCCTACTACATCTTTAAATTTTGAAACCTACTACTATAATTTTATTGAAAACTGAACTCACATATCCAAGGCATTTTATATAAAATCAGTGCCATCTCGGGGTTGTTCTTGAGGCGCATCCTTCCGAGAACCTTCTGGACCGTGCTTCTAAGCTGGATGAGAAGAAATCAGCTTAGGTAAAAGAACCAGTTCGAACGATCGCTGGAAGCGCAAATATAAAAAAAAACCCTTCAAAATAGAAATGCTAACAAATGTGGTCATATGAATTTTGGGGCGTTATATTTGTACTCTTTGAACTGAGACATAAAACATGTTCTTAGTGATGCAGTTCACACAGCTTGCGAGCTGATGTACAGAAGAGTCTAGGAGTCTCAGCTTTCGGCAGTGGGTAAGTCCCAGCTGAGGTGGGTCTGTACAGATGCTGTAAGATCAAAGTCTTCTAGTAAAACCTTCCGGTTTGGAATAAGGAAAGATGTAGGAGATTGAGCTCCGAACTTTCATAAATAAATTTCAGATGAGTTATTTATAGATTTAAACATATATTCATTTATCTGTGCATTGCATGTTTTAAAAACAACTTTCAGTTTTAAATCTTAGAGAGTATATCATATGTTTTCCGCCTTGATTTTTATACCATATCTGATATACGTCTTGATGCTCATTGTTTTCAAGAATTAGAGCTATTGTAGCTCATTTTAATATCTTTCAGATCGCTCATATCCCTCCCTGTGTTGTTTCACTATTGTGCGCGATCTGAACCGGTCCTAACAAGACTTGTACAAGACGTGAGTCATACTTTGTCAAACGGATCACAACCATGAAAATATATTTTTTATGTTGAGAAAATTATTTTTGGTTACCAATATGGGTTTGGTAGAACCTTCCTTCAAGGTCAATAAAAATATTATTTTTTATGTCAAAAATATTGTTTGTTAAGTATAACATGATCTAAGTTTTGGTGATAATAAAGAAATTAGCTCGATACTTAAAAGATCAGATCAGGACGGACCTAACAACGTGTTTTAGTCATATCAGATCAATGCATAACTGAACTCTGTTTAGAGCAGAGTATATGATAGTAGAGAAGTTTAGTTCAAGTCAACAGATTAGAAGAGCATTTTAAAATTATACTGAGAACAACAATTTAAATGAATTAACTATTTGGAGGAAAACGTATGAGAATTCATCGATTGTGTCTACAGAGAACATTTATTACCATTTGAATCGAAGACTATGAATAGGAGGAGGATTTAAGTTGAAGATTTTTGAAAATTTTCCGGACCAGATCAAATCGTCGTGCAGGGGGACAACATGAAACAGAGACAGTGCACAAAAAATGAGACAACACGTACTTAGACCGCGATCTGAACTAGATTGGAGCTGCAATAGTTCTGTGTTCTTGAAAGGTTTTGAGCACCGAGAGTAAATCGGGTCTGATCTGAAATACCAAGTGGAAAAATACCCGACATACTCCTCATTAACTGAAACTTAAAAATATGTATGCAGGAAATCAGTAAAGAAGTACGCTAACTCAGATAATAAGAAGAATTATAGATCAGATCAGCTTGAGTGCTCAGTATAGAACAGAACAGGTCGGAACAGAGTAGATCAGAGTGGAGCTTTGTTCAGTTTTTAGATTAGATCAGAGTTCGAGGCGTTGACTTTAATAAGATCCGTTTTAGTAGATAAACAACTTTTTGGATATAATTAAAATGTATCAGAGTTGGTATTATACGAGATTTGCTTATTTTGGAGCTAGAAGAAAGTGCATTTAATGGTGCAGTATGGAGCAAGATTAAATGTACATTTATTACCTGGAAGCAATAGTACGAAGATTCATCGCCTGAGTCTACTGATAACATTTTTTACCGTTTGAATCCGAAGACTATGTAAGGAGCGAGTTTTGATTATCAGAGATACGATGTTTTAACACGAACAAACACTAACTAAAATCTCTCAATAGCACTCAGAAGATCACATACTCGTTGTTCTAGTATTTGCAGATCTTCTATACTCATTTCAACTTAGATCTGAAAAAGATATTTAGGTTGTACTTATAGTTATTTCATTATAAGCCTTTTCAAACAATTGTAAATAACAATGTATGTGTTGTTATCAGAAGTATATCAGGAGTTCAGATCAGGTACAATCCTTCTAGTGGAATTTCTTTCAGATCAGAAGAATGGGAGTCGTTGAAGCATTGGTTCGAAATTCTAGAAAAAAAAATCTATTTTCTTAGATAATTTAGTCCTTTCAATATATGATAAACGTAAACATGATAATATATAAAATTTCGATCAATGAACAAGATATATATTCAAGATACATATATAAGTGAAAATCCTTTTCAATTGGCTGATTAAACATATATATCCATGCGAGGTAGCAGGACTAAGCCAGACTTTGAGTTTAATGGTAGGAACCAATATTTTGAACTATTCTCTTGAGTATGAGCCGCGAAAATCTAGTAAAGCATAATTCCAAATTAGAATTTAAAACCATACCCCAAGTTTTCCTATCAAACCGAATTCCATAGTTCCAATAATAAATACATAACCAGGGCCAGTTTGAACTCGAATATACCTTCAATTCCAAGTAAAAGTTAGTATATATAGGTCAACACTGGAGGAGGATCGAAACGTACAACCTTCTTTTGAGTTTGGGGTGTTTGGAGGTGGAAGGAGAGTTTAGTTCGGTGAAATAAAAAAATCCCATCTTTATTCCGAGGCAGCGAGTCCGGAGCCCCGCTCCTGTGTTCGAGCGTGTTGCACATACTGTTTTTTTTTAGCTCTGGTTCTCCTACCATTTCATACCTCTTGGTTCCATTGTTCTCCATCATATTGCGAAAAAGCATGTGTATGGTACCTACATGGGTGCAAATTCATGGACTGCCTGCGGATTGTTGGACAGTTAAATTTCTGAGTAAACTTGTTTCTGTTATTGGAATCCCTATTCAGATGGATAAGGTTGCCTTCCTTAAAAGCAATGAGAAATTTGCCAGAGTCTTAGTAGAATTGGATGCATCTGTGGAAAGGTTTCGAGATATATCCATTACCCTCCCTACGGGTACCTCTACTAATCTCCGATTCGTGTATGAGGGTGAGCCTAAATTCTGCCAAGCATGTCAAATGCTAGGACATGCTACTTGGAATTGCAAAAGGGAAGAAATTCGCTTGGGCAAGATGAAAGTAAATGAGGATGTTGAATTAGGTACTGAAAGTAGCAATAATTCGGATGAAGAAACTGCTACAGTTGATCCAAACACATACTAGTCCACGAAAGGGAAGAGAGGAACCTAGAAGCATCACAAAACAAGGAAACAGAAAGAGCAGAAGCCGATCCAAGAACAAGAACAAGATCAGAGGTGCATCGACTTCCATGCCACCAATTATCTCACGACCTACTGAACATACACTTAGCTCTGCTGATTGCTCATTGGAGAAGGGGGTTTTTGGACATGGGCCACAAATTATAACACTGAATAACACGTGTTCTACTGCTACCTCTAAACAGTCCAATATTGTTAGCACAGGCAACACACGTACTTGGATGAAAGAGCTTCAAAATTGAATGATTGTTGCGTCCCTATTGGTGATTCTATCTTTCAACAGAATGCTATATCGAAAAGTGAAGTACCCGCTGTTGTTAAGATACAAAAACGTGGGATGGTGAAAGACACCCAATATGTAAATCAAGTCAAGCAGATGTTGGAGGAGGAGTTTATAACAGTGGGAAAAAAAGGGAAACCTGTGAAAAAGAAGAATTCCAACAAACAGGGAACTACATCTTCTGCTAGCTCATGCGAAACAGAATTCCTGCAAATTGATTCGGTTTCGAGGAAACCTTTACATGATGGAAAAACAGTTCTATTAAAAAATAAAGACGTCCTTGATGGTAGGCGGCTACCTGCTGCCTTAAATCAACCATGAAGATTGCATGTTGGAACATCAGGGGCTTTCATAAGCTCCTGAAATATAAGAGTGTCAAGCATCTGTTTGACACCAAGAACATCGACATTTTTTGTCTTTTGGAAACCAAGCTTGGTCTACATGAAGTGAGTGACATCATGGGTAAGAGATTCCCGAATTTTCCCTTTGTTCATAATTTCTCGTGTGTTGATCATGGTCGTATTTTGATATTTTGGAATAAGGATGCTGTTGTGTTTGATTTGCTTGATATGACTGATCAGTTAATTCATGCATCAGTTAACTGTATTTTTACCGGTATGAGATTCATGTTGACGTGTATCTATGGCTTGCATTCCATCCAAACCTTTCTACCATTGTGGGATATGTTAAAATCAGCTGGGCAGGCTATTAATGATCCATGGATTCTTTTGGGGGATTTCAATTCCGTTCTCACTCCGGAAGAGAAATATGGTGGTTTACCTATAACAAATAGGGAAATTCGTGATATCTCTGATTGTGTTGCTTCTCTTGAACTACATGATACTCCACATGTTGGGTGCTATTATACTTGGTCTAATAATACTGTGAGATCCAAGATTGATAGGGTAATGATCAATGGAGCCTGGCTACAGCATGGTCTCGATATATATACTGATTTTCTCCCCCCTGGTTGTATTTCAGACCATTCTCTCAGCATTAGTTCTATCCTTCGTGACAGTAGAAGAAGGAACATCCCATTTAAATTCTATAATATGTGGTCTACACATGAGGAGTTTGATATGATTGTGCGTGATAATTGGTTTTTTCATGGATTCGGCACTCAACAATTTATGCTTAAGAAAAAACTGACCAAAATGAAGGGTGTGCTAAAATCTTTGAATAGCAGATCTTTTAGTAGCATTTCTGTAACGCCCAGAAATCCTAATTACGTGAATTGAATGCATGACTAGGAGGAAAACCTTATGTTAATATGATTTGCATGTCATGTATGTGTTTATATGATGATTTTATGTGTTACGTGTGCATATCGCTTTACGATACGGTTTGAGACCAGTAAGCGGGGACGAGTCCGGAGACGACCAAATCGAAAATATTTAAATGTTTTAGCCCTTAGACATATTTTAAAGCAAAATATTTTTATTTTATGCACAATTTCCAAAAAAAAATGAGATTTTATGCACGGTTACCGAGGAGGACCCGTTTTTCGCCTATACGGGCCATTTTTATGACTTTTACCACATTTTTAAATTCGAGAGGCCCAATATTACGAAAATAAAGGCTTGGAGGCTGAAATTAAATGTTTTTAAGCCTTTTTAATTAGAGGATGGGCTAGTATGATGATGGGCTCTTATTTCTTTAAATAAAACAAAGTAGAAGGGCTTTTTAGTACATTTTTTCATACACCCTTCACCTAAACTCGAAAATTACCCTAGCCTCTCCTCTCATCAGCCAACTTCAGCCTCCATCCTCCCCAAGGTGACAAAAAATTTGAAAGTTTCATTGGAACTCAAAGGTGTGGTCTCCCCAATTGTCCTCCGCTCCGGTATCACGTATTTTCGCTTCTATATCAATCAAGGCATGTTATATTCTTTCTTTTCTCACCATATAAATCATAATATACTGTTTTTACAAAGATTATGCATGAATTTTATGTGAATGTTTCAGATCTCAATGTACATGTCCATGATCATATGTCTCTTTTCATGTGCACCTCACGTTTTTGAATTCTTTTGCATGGCTTCGGTTCATGGTCTGCTTGAGGGGTCTGGGCTCGTTGTTAAGTGGTTCATGGTGGTCCTAGGAGTGGCTTTTCGTGTTTCGAAGCGGAGGCTTAAGGGTCAAACCGGTGGCTTGAAGTTTTACACCGTGCAGTGTGTGTTTACTGTGTGTCACGTGCGTCTGGTTCACAACCTTCGTGCGTCCATTTTCGGCCATGGTTTGGGCCAAGGTTGGTCTTGTTAGAACCGCCTGGACCTGGGAGTGGTCCAGCCGGAAGGGCTCCGGCAGTGGTGGCCGGAGCAAGGAGAAAGAACGAGAATACCAGCAGGTGGTCGCGTGGCGCGCAGTATGGCTGTTGCCTCCACTTGCAGCGACCATTTCTCCCTGGTTATGTCACGGTTTGAGGCAAGGTCGGTCACGTTAGAACCGTCTGGACCTGAGGGTGGTCCAGCCAGAAGGGCTCATGCAGTGGTGGCCGGATCAGGGAGAACAAACGTAAAAACCGGAGACTGGTCGCGGAGGCAGCTTGTGCAGGAGAGTGTATTTTAGGTTTAGGGTTGAGTGTTTGGTTTGGGCCGGTTCGTTTGGGCCGATGGGTCGGTTCAATCGGGACGGGTCGAGTGGTTTAAGTGTCGAGTCAATATTTGAAGCTCGGTCCGAGTTATTTTATTTTTGGGCCGGGTTATTTTATTTTTAAAGTCCGGATCGTTTTTGCCGGGTCAAGTCAATTTTTAAGTTAAAATTAGTTCGAGTCAAAATTATTTTTGGATCAATGATTTTAAGTTAAAGTCTATTTTAAGTTGCTGGAATTTTTAATTTAAATTGGGTTTTTAGCCAAATTAGTGGACTTTGGGCCGATATTTATTTTAATGAATTTTAAGCCTTTTTAACGATATTGGGCCGAGTCCTTCAAATGAATTTAAAATGGTTGTTCTTAGTCGTTGGGCCAAGATGAGTTGGGCTTAGGATTTGTTCTAATTTTGAGTTGAGGCTTTGGGACTTAGAATTAGTGGGCCAGTTGCTTGAGCCAGTCCTTGACCGGACCAAAGAAATATAATGCATAGGCCCATGAATATACTTTTAATGTTATATGTATCAGGTTATGTATTTTAATTATGGAATGTTTTAAGAAAATTAGAATATATTGATGGACCAAGGTTTTAAAGTTGCATGATTTTTTATGAAACGCATGCATCATGAAAGTTTAAATTATGTTAAGGCATTTATGAAAATGTTTTTGAGAAATTGAAGTGTGGTGGGGCAAGTAACGATGGGAGTTAGCCGGGTAGCCGGGCACGGGGATCCCCTGTTAATGTATAACGATATGAGCCTATGGATCCATGTGATCACGACATGGTGAAGTGGCAAGCATAGATGTGTGACATATAGGGATCCCGAGGTAAGGTCGGGTGAACCACACCGCCACGTACGTTGGTTTATAGATTGATCAATCGAATTTAACGGCTCTCACTTCATGGATACGACTCGCATGTTCTATTAAGTTATGTTAAGTATTATGCTATGACTTAACATTTATGTTATGATGATTTATGTACGACTACAGCATGATTTAACGTTTTAAGGCCTTCACGCATGTCATGAAAATTATGTTCATACACTTATGTGCTTGTATGTGATTTTATTATATGTACCTTGTTATTAGCGGATATAGCATGCTGGGCCTTTAGGCTCACTAGGTTTATATGGTGCAGGTGAGCATGATAATGTTGATGATATTACTCCGACCGACGGTGAGGACGTCTGATGCTCCGCTGCGGCTGTTACCCCGTGACCACTTAGTTATTTCATGTTACCTACTTTTAAACATGTTCAGTTTTTCCGCAAACAGTTTTTGAGTACTCTGATTTTTATGATTAGCTTTTGAGACGTGGATTAAGGATTTTTGCAGTCGTTTTATCGCATGTTGAGATGTTGTTTTAATGCTTAAGTTATGGTTTTATTTATCGCTTTCATTAAATGTTATTCCACGTCGGCTTTCAAAAAAATTTTTTTTAGAGGTTTAGTATGTTTCAATTTCTGCCAGGGCACAGGCTGCTAAACAGAACTTGGACAGCCTACAATACAGAATTCTCAATGGAGAAACGGTTGTGGAGGATATCAAAGAGGTACGTGCAAAAACTGAGTTCCTCCTTCAAGCTGAAAACATGTTTCTTATGCAGAAATCAAAACATTTCTTGAAGAACATTGACCGTTGTTCTAAGTTTTTTCATGATCTTATCAAGCGCAATACCAAGAAGAACAAAATAACCGTGCTAACAACAGCTGATGGGTCGCACACATGTGATCTGAACATTATTTCTGCTGAATTTATTAATCATTTATCGGTTTTGTTGGGGAAGAAAATTTCTAAGCAAGCAACGATACTGTTGGGGATCCGGATCGCGCCCCCCGGCGAGGCAGCGGAAGAACAGAAAATCATGTCCGGGAGACGATCAATACTATAAAATTACACAATATGACATTCATAGGGTGTTTAAGAATCTCTACCTTGCTGGCAACACGTGCCTGGCTCCGACCGGTTTCGTAAAGAAAGCGGCACTTCACGGTAGACTGCGGTAGATAACGCCAATCCGGTCCACGACCAGAATCGATCTCCCTCCAATCAGCCTGCACTAGAAGACTGAAGGATTTTGTTGCCAACGAATTCTCCTCGAAAAACTAGCCGGAACAAGTCCGGAGAGCGACGACGGCGGCGGGCGGCGCACGGCGGCGGCGGCGTGAGGATGTTGAAGAGAGGGGGCGGCGGCTCTTGCTTCTAGGTTTAGGGTTGTTAATGTTGTCTAGTATGTTATGATTGAAGTTAAGTCTAATTAAATAGACTTAAGTGTTGGACTTGGACCGGCCCAACGGGCCCGGGTCCAACGGATGAACATTCAGTTCATCTCCACCACCGAGACTTCATCGTAACTCCGATCACCGATCAGATCGGACCGATCGATTCAGTTTCCAAAACTGAACACTATGATCTGAAAAACCGTTTTTCAGAACCCCAGCGCAAAATGACGGTTTTGCCCCTCAACAACGGGAAACCCCGGTTTGACCCCTGTTGACTTTTCAGAAGTCGCACTCCCCAAAATCCTCTTCTCGTGCTCAACACATTGAGCTGAGTATCAGTGCGGGAATCTCGTATCCAGTACTTGTGTGACCCTCAATGGTTCAGGGATACAGCTAGCCGTGGGCCCACAACCATTGTGGCTCTGGAATCCCAATTCCGGACTTGGCCAACGGATCATGGTAAAAGCGTCTAGCAACATCGTCCCATGATCCCCTAGGTATCATTGATAGTGCCTGCAGGAACCAGGTCCTTCGTAGATGCCGCCTAGACGTTGTGGTAGAGGTAGAGGGCAGATTCCAAAAGAGTCTGAGGGTCAGAACGATGAGGTACGCGTAGTATTCCTCTTCGTAGACGTGCTAGTCAGGTTGAGGTTGAGGTAGACGAGCTGGCAGTCCGTGTGGATGACATGGACCTTGTGATTGCGAGGTTTCAGCGGATGAACCCTCAGATGTTTAACGGTGATGAGCCTAGTTCCGATGCGGAGTCCTGGTTGCAGCACAATACTGGCTTGTTTGATCGTGTGAGGTATGATGGCGAGCGTAGGTTGAGTTTGGATACGTTTCAGTTGAAGAGGAATTCTGAGCGTTGGTGGAGAGGAGATTCGAGGACTCTCGATAAGACTGGTTTAGGGATCACGTGGAACAGCTTTTGTACTCCCTTCCGTCAGGAGTATGTGCCGGAATCCTTTGTTAACGCCAGGGAGAGTGGGTTTGATAACCTGGTGCAGGGTACTTTGTCTGCAGGGGAGTATGCCCGAAGGTTTTCTTCTCTTATTGCGTATGTTCCGCATGTTTCTGTCCGAGAGAGGGAAAAGAGGAACAAGTTCTTGGAAGGGCTGAATGAGGATCTGTATACTTTGGTGCTGGCGAGTTCACCGAACAGTTATGTGGAGGCGGTGGAAAGGGCTATAGATATTGAGGATGGACTGCAGAACCGTAGGTCTCGTGTTAGGCCTCAAGTGGTGCAAGGTAATCGCCCCATGGTTCCGGGGATGCAACCTTCCAAGTCTTAGCAATCATCCCAGCCGCCCCAGCAGCAGACAGCCCAATAGTCTGGACGCCACAGGTTTAGACCTCGTGGTCATCAGTTCAAGAAGAAGTCGGGTTCTAGTTCTTCTGGTTCGGGTAGACCAGGGCGGACGAATTTGGAGCATTATTCTTCAAAAAGGCGTGGCATATCGTTGGTACGGATGTGTTCCTTGCGGTCAAGGAATTCTTTGATAATGGTAAATTGCTGAAACAATTAAATCATGCTGTTATCTCTCTTGTTCCAAAATCTAAAGAGGCAGCCAAGGTAAATGACTATCGTCCGATTTCTTGCTGCAATGTGGTGTACAAAATTATTGCGAAAATTCTTGTCAACAGACTGGTTCCTATAGTTAATGGGCTTATTGATATTTCACAAGCTGCATTTATCCCGGATCGATCCATTATTGATAACATCCACCTCGCTCAAGAAGTTATGAAAGGGTTCAACAGAGCACGCTCTGCCCCTAGATGCGTTATCAAAGCTGACCTTCATAAGGCCAATGACATTGGGATTTTATTAGAGATATGTTCATGATGTTTGATTTCCCTGCTGTCTTTATTAATTGGATTATGGAATGTGTTACTACAACCTCGTTTCTATCTCGTCGAATGGAGAAATGCATGGGTATTTTATTGGGGAAAGAGGTATACGACAGGGTGACCCATTATCCCCCTGTATTTTTGCAATCTGCCTGGAAATGTTTTCGAGAGGGATGAAAAAGATGTCAACCAGCCCCAGGTTTTTGTACCACCTGCATTGTGTTGCCAATAAAACTTACACATCTTGCATATGCGGATGATCTTCTTCTATTTTCTTATGGAGATGTTGGGAGTGTGCACATGATGACGGATTGTCTACAAATGTTTGCTGATATGAGTGGATTGACGGTTAGCGCTCCCAAGTCCAATATTTATCTTGCTGGTATTGGCCGAAGACTACAACTCACTGGTTTTATTGAAGGCTCCCTACCTTTTCGATATCTTGGGATTCCGCTTGCTTCTGCCAAGTTAAGACGTTCAGATTTAGGGATTTAATAGATTGCATATCAAATAAATTATCCCGCTGGCCGAAATGCACCTTATCTTATGCAGGGAAAATTGAGCTCATTCGTTCGGTTTTGCAAGGTATGGGATGTTTTTGGTTATCTATCCTTCCCATTCCATGCTACATTATTGACAAAATATATACTATGTGCCGTAAATTTGTGTGGAACTGTGCTCATCCGCCTATTGCGTGGTCTACATGCTACAAAGATAAATCTGATGGTGGTTTGGGATTGAAGGATCTGCGTGTTTGGAATAAAGCATTGCTTGTTCGATCTCTTTGGAACATACAATCGAAGAAGGATACTTTATGGGTTAAATGGATTAATTGCAGATATGGTTCATCAATTTGGGGTTGGACAACACGCAAAGATGACTCCAATTTGTTCAAAAAGCTGATCTTAATCCGTGATGAAATTGTGAGAATTGCAGGTTCGAATTTTGTTGCACAAAACTTGCTGGAAAAATGGTTTAATTCGAACAAAGCTGGTGTACATGAAGCATAAAGATTTTTTCAAAGCGGTGCAGGAATTTGGCCATGGAAACCTCTTATTTGGAAACATTGTATATTACCAAAGCATGGCTTCATTTTATGGCTCTTTGCTCATCGCAGACTTCTTACCCAGGACCGAAACAATATATTCAAGACAAGCAATGCGCACTTTGCCACACTCATTGTGAGAACATTGATCACATATTTTTTGAAATCCATTTGCTAATGCTATTTGGTGCATAATCAAGAATTGACTGGGTATCAACAATGCGTTTAAAACTCCAAATGGGCTGCTCAAAATTTTTCGGAAAAAATACTTGGGAAACGGATATTCTTCTCGCCTCAAGTATGCAACAGCTGCAGCCACTATAATCAAATATTATAAATAAATGAAACTCAAATTATAAACAAAATGACAGTTATATACGTCCCACTTCATGAAAGTTTCATGCATCATGACGGCAAGATTGCAAGTATATCATGTCTGATTGGGTGGGAGGGGATTTACATAATTTTTAATTAATCATTAAAATATATATAGCTTACTAAAGAATTTCGCAGCCTTTTACTTTTTTCTTTTCATACATATATATATATATATACAAAATTTCGCGCCGTATCCTCATTTCCCAAATTTCGATCCTGTGTTTACCTTCTGAACATTCGTAAAGCCCTAATTGAAAAAATTTGAGTGAACTCGAAGAGTACTGATGGAGAATGAGGGAGACTCAATTTCTACTAACGATACCGCTCGTCCTTGGCAATCCTATCACACTGTTTACACCAACGCAAAAGCAGGTACTTTTCTTGATTAACTCCTGAGATTAGCAATTCGAATATTATTAAAGTTAATATTATTAAGTACAGAGCGATTTTATTTTCTCTTAGGAATGGAAGGAGTGGATAAGGAAAAAGTGCAGAGAGTAGTGTATGAGATGAGCAAAGGGTCCAAATATTTCGAGAATGAGGAAAGAAAAGAAGCTTACACGAAGCAGAAAATCGAGAATATGCGGGTGCAACTTGCGAAGCTCACTCCCCCGGATATAGACAATTATCAGAAGGTATAAATTTGATTTGAAATTACTACTTAAAGTTTGGTGGACTTCAAATTCACCAGATATTTGGCCGGGTGCGCAACCTTAGCGAAAATGAAGCAAGACGACTAAGTTGTTGGTTAATATTGACTGACTTTTGAAATTGATGTGTTTGTCTTTTTGCACGTTCTATTTATGATTTGCCATGCTTAGTTATGCTAACCATAATTCTTTTAATCGCGAAAGGGATTAAGTTGTCTTGTTGAGGCTTTAATTGATTTTCACATTTTGTATACAGATTGCGGATGAAAGGTTGGTAGATTTAGAGGCCACGCGTGACTTGTCTAGAATTTGGCTCCATGTTGATATGGATGCTTTTTATGCTGCTGTTGAGACACTGAGCAATCCTTCTCTGGAAGGCAAGCCAATGGCTGTTGGTAGTTTGTCTATGATCTCAACTGCAAATTATGAGGTTGGAATGCCCGAGCTCGAGTTTATTCGTTGATTTGTGATTTATTGTGAATGCTTTTTCATCCCATCTAAGCTTGTCATTTGTCTGGGTTCACCTTTGGTTAAAACTCGAGAGTCATTTGTGCTGCTTAGCCTTTGATGAGGCCGAAAATTTTCTTTTCAGGCAAGGAAATTCGGGGTTAGAGCTGCAATGCCTGGTTTTATTGCCAGAAAATTGTGTCCAGAACTCATTTTTGTTCCAACTGACTTCAAAAAATACACTTACTATAGTGATTTGACCAGGAAAGGTTAGTCTTTATCGGTTTATTGCCTGTGAACTGTTTGATGCACAAAAACTTTTTTTTTCCCTGATTTTCTTTATCCTCTTTCTTGCATTTTAGTTTTCCAGAAATATGACCCCAACTTCTTCGCTGCAAGTTTGGATGAGGCCTACCTAGATATAACAAACTTCTGTAGTGACATGGGATTAACTGGTGGACAAGTATGTTGAAACCTGAATTACCATGCGATCCAACATGCATCTATTCCTTTACATTGAGATGTGCTGCTTTTTTTATTTTCTATCAACTATTTCTCTGTTTTCTCATGTTCTTTTCAGATACTCGTATCATTAATTCTTTATGTTTGTGCTTCTTCAAGGTGGCAGAAGAGCTCAGAGAAAGTGTTCACAATGAGACCGGACTCACATGTAGTGCTGGGGTGGCACCGAATCGGTTACTTGCTAAGGTTTTGCAGGCTTTATTTAGAAGACTTTTACCCTTATCTATTAACTCTCTCACAAGCAATTCAAACCTTCACCATTTTCACTAACAATTTTGGGTACTGTTTAGCATTATCTTCTATTCAATGTTAAAAATCTGAATCCTTTCCTGAAACAGGTTTGTTCTGATATCAATAAACCAGATGGACAGTTTCTGTTGCCAAACAATCGTATGGCTGTCATGACATTTATATCTTCGCTACCGATTAGGAAGGTATTTTCCGTTTCCTGATGATATTTGGAGGGGTTTTATATATTGTTATGCTGGAGGTTCTTTTTTAAAATACAGAAGAGCCCCTTTTGTAGATTGGTGGCATTGGTAAAGTTACTGAAAATATTTTGAAAGATGTGCTCGGAATTACAACGTGCGAGGATATGCTGCAGAAGAGTGGTTTTATCTTTGCTCTATTTTCTCGCTCATCGGCAGGTTTGTGCAATATTGGTTGAAAACTCTTTCCTACTATCTTGAGTGTGACTAGGATTTTCAGTCCTAAAACTCTTAGCTTGCCAAAGGCTTTTAAGATTCTAGTATCTGGCACTGAGAGCTTCACAGATTCTATTTACTTGACTAATTTGAGTTTCTACTACATATCTACTGAACATTTTTCCTCGATGCCGTAGATTTTTTCTTGTCTGTAGGCTTGGGGCTTGGAAGGACAGATACACCACAATCCCGATGCAGAAAAAGCATGAGTACCGAGAGAACATTTCCATCCACCAAAGATGAGACTACGCTTTGCCAGAAATTGGGTAATCAGATTAACATGTCTACAAAGCTACCAAATATTTTTTCTTTACCTTAGTGTTAGTCGTTCCACCACCCCGTCTCTCCCATTCTCACTCAACTATGTGATGATTCACTTAATTCTCTTTAGTTTGACAGCAATTTCTTACATAGAGCACTATCTTACTCTGGTTACCGAACTTGGGTGATGATGTTTATTTATTTTAGGGTTATTTCTTAGGAGCTTCAACAAATACCTATGAATGGGGAAGGGAGTAATTATTGCATCTAGTTAAGCTCCTTGTAGTCGTTGCATCGCTTTAGTGGCTGCATCAAGTTTTGATAAGCCAGTTTGATACATCATTTATGCAGCATGGATTTGTCGACTTTCTGATATACATGAATCATTATGGTGTTCAAATATTCATTTTCTAAATGAGTTAGCCGAACCAAAGCCTCTAGTTGGATGATTATGGTGCTGGCTGGTATCTCATGTGAATGCTGCATAAACTATTTATTTGCAGTTATCTTGATGTTTCACATATTAAATCGTATGATCTGTTTATAGTTGATCTTGCTGAAAATCTTTCTGCCGACTTGAAGAAAGAAGGCCTTTGCGGAAAAACATTGACATTGAAGTTGAAAACATCATCATTTGAGGTACTGTTTGATTCATCACTGAAATTGTGTGCTTGACTCTCATTCCATTCTAGAAAATTGTGTATCTAATGTACTTTTGCTACTTTTTTCTACCTTATGGCAGAGCAATAAATATTTATTTACCCGGGCTAAAAGTTGAACTCTATAATTCTTTAAATTTTTTTAATTAAATCACCAGGGTTAATATTGAATGAATCCAAATTTATAATAAAATTAACATATAATATATTTTAAAAACATAATGGTTAGTGGCTCTGCCACTTTTCTACCTCAATTTGTCATCTGACAGTAAAATTTATTGTGCTAACAGTCCCTTCTAAAGATCTAACAGCTCAGCACAAATTATTTACCCATTAACTAAAACTATTTACCCATTACTTTGTGCATTCAACACATGTCATACTGATGAGTTAATTCATATCATCCTGCATTAACCAAAAGTACGGATGTTTTTGCTTGGATTGCAAACTGCGTTTCTGCCTGTTTTTTATTTGTATGAAAAATACTTTTCATCCTGGTGCATTCCATGTGAAGGTTACATGAAACCAACTGTGTCTGTTTTGTTCTGTTGTTGAAGCCTCAGATGATAGATTTACTTGTTTATGTACTCTCTTCTTCAGACACTTATTCTACTTTATTTGAAGGAGAAATTTGTTGGCATGTTATCCACTAATTTAAGACTTCAGGTTCGAACCAGGGCAGTGACTTTGCCACGCTACATATTTTCAATTGAGGATATTCTGAAGCATGCAATGATGCTTCTTAAGGCTGAACTCCCAGCATCTCTCCGGCTGATGGGTGAGGCACTTCATTTTGTGTACTGATTATACAAATATTGATTCTTGACAGTGTTACAGCTACCTGTTTATAATCCTAAAGATCTATTTATTAGATAACCATATGAATCAGACCGGAATAGACTTACATTACATGGAGCTTAAATAGAATATGGGGCTTCCTCTGTTTGGAGGCTAGCTTTATGTGGTGGACAGTTTATCCTTCTCGATTCTTGTGAAGTGATGCAATATTGAATTTTTCTCCCATCTTTCAGGACTACGAATGTCACAGTTCAGTGAAGATGGTAAATGTGACCGTACACAAAAAACACTTTCCAGCTTCATTGTTACAGATGATGCTCTGGGAAGAGCTTTAGGAGATCAAAAGCTTTCCCAGTCCTATCTTGAGGGTGATACTTCATCCATAGGCAGAGGAACTAGTTTCTCTAATGATACAAGTTCATGTGAATCTATGGATTTAGCCCATGTCCACCAAGTACAGAGTGACTCGAGGAAGAGACGGGTGGTCGTGGTGGAAGGCGAGGAAAGTTTTGATCTTCGGATTGATCGTTCGAGAAAAAATGTAATCTTTTTTACTGGTTCTAGGTTGTTTTTAGGCTTACTTAGGATGATGACCTCAGTACAGAGAATGGTGCAATAGAGATGGTTCCAATCTTTGCTGAAAGAGATTCCTCTTCCATGAAGAATGAGGAAAGCAGCCTGGAAAGACCAAGAAGAGTAATCGGCTGCAGTGACGATGAACCGGTCTCATTGCATGAGAAAGAACCTTTAGTTTGGTTGAATGGTTACAGGTGCTCTGTATGTGGTATCGAACTACCCCCTAGCTTCATCGATGAAAGACAAGAACATTTTGACTTCCATCTTGCGGAAAGGCTGCAAAAAGAAGAATCGAGCGACGCTCTGAGAATTCCCAAGCATAGTAAGAGGTAATAAATCCATTTTATTGCTTTTCTTGAGTTAATAGTTACCCCTTCGCCCCTATAAACCGAGTGAAGAATCGCACGATATTTGAATGTATTCATTCATTCCAGGCTCGTCCAAGAAGACCATAAAGTGATACACTGCCGACAGAAAAAGAAGCCCAAAGCATCTCCTTCGAAAGGTACACACATTCCAATTGATATTTTCTTTGTAAAGACAAGTCAAAATTTCTGAGATTTTACTATATGATCAATATTTAATGTGTATATCAAGAATATTTATTATAAGAAAAATATTATATTACACTAAGTAGTAGTATGCTCGTCAAATCTATTCTGACAAGATAAGTAAGCGTAATTATCTGCTTTTATATTGCAGGAATCAATTACTAAGTATATATACTAGTGACCATAGCATGTACCATATGTTGAGTTATATTTCAATATAAAATGGTTTTTAAATATAATGACTCACAGTAATTTTTAAAATTTTTAAATAATTGTATTTTTTTTGAAGTAACGATCTTTGGGGTATTTCGGGAAAAACATCGGTATACCATGAGAGAAATTAAAATTCTAAATTTAAACATTTTTTATGTTAAAAATTAGTACCAAAGTTATGGAGGCAAAAAGTCGATAAGCTGAAGATTGTAGGAATCGGACAACACAATGAATATTTTTTAAAACATATCATAATGGAATATTATTGAACTTTCTTTTATTACAGTCGGTGAGAGACGGGGGCTTGTTTTGTAGCAAAATAACCACGAAATATAATTGGATTACATCCTTGAGAACTAGTGCCACACCAGTTTTGTGAAATGCAATCCATGCGGATAGCATATCTTCCAAACAATCCTATTTCCCCTTATCCACTTCAGAACCCACGAGTCCACATAAAATATTGTGATCAATTCGAGCCACCCAATCAAACTCGAACCAGAAACCGGAGGAAATCCAGCCCGACGCAAAACTCATACCAGATCACCAAGAATCATGAGATCGAGTTACCAACAATGTCCGAAATCATGGACGCATCGAGAGCGCAGAATCTCGACATTGAGCTGCGAACATTTGGGCCCTTTTTCAGAATCACCGCAACGAGCTTGGCCACGAACAGGGATCTGGGCAGGCTTGAGGGGGTGATTAGAGCCTGGTTTCGAGGGAAGATTCTGCATTTGGATTCTATGAAGCTTAGGAAGGAGACGATTAAGATGGAGAAATCGTTATTCGGGATCGGATTGTTCATCGGAGCAATTGCCATCAGGCATGGCTACGAGCGGGGTTGCAGCACTGCCGAATTGCTTGCTATCAATGACTCCGATTTGTACCACTCCAAGGTTATCTTTTTAACTCTACCAACTCAAAATTTTGAATTTTATTTTTAATTTAAGATAAGGTCATAGTTTTGATTTTATATATAATTTATTTTAAATTTATATTTTAATTTTACAAATATTTTTAAGACTTTTATAATATTTTAAATAATATGTACGAAAAAAAATAATAATGGTTATAAATTTAAAAACATAAAAATATAAAATTTAAATTACCTTGACAAATATTACCTTTCCACTTCAATTACTCCAAATACATTGACTATTATTATGAAATTTAGAATTAAATTATTAATTGAGAGTAAATTAATGTTTAATTCATAAATATTTGATTCGATTCAATTATAAACTCTTTATCTATTTCAATAAATAATAGACATATAATCAATTTATTAATAATTGAAGATCAACTTCCAAGGTAATTAAATTTTATATGTTTATTTTTTAATTTATAACATGTTATTAGTACGATCATTCAAATATTCTATATATAATCAATATATATTATTTTAATGTATAATATCATGTTATTATATAAAATGAGTCAATGATAAAGCACAGGGCCCAGCACTAAAACTGTATAGGTTTCCGCATTTGGAGGGACAACTACGACTTACATCGTTATAATAACTTGATATGATTTATATAATTCTATTGTTTATTATTATATTTTTGTATAATATCATGTTATTATAAAAAGGAGGGTATGTCATCTTAACATAATATATAATGTGATATACAAAATTATTTAACTATAATTGTCATTACATAAAATCAGATTATAATCATAAAATTACGTTACTATATACTTATTTTTTAATTAAAATTTTTAAAATTTCTAATTATCATAAACTAGTGTATTTTTATCGAATATAAATAATTATAAAATATATACATTTTAATGCTCAGTAACTGATATAAAGAAAAAATATGACTAATTTTACCTTATACATATGTTTTTTTCCTAAAAGCAATTATTCACTCAAAATTTACTCTTGCTATGTCGAATTTTTCTTCGTAAATTTTAGTACTCTACTTACAAAAAGAAGGGGAAGATGATTCATTTAAGAATAATTCTTATGATTATTTTGGTTATTCTAGTCTTGTATTTATCAAAGAGTACTCACCTCACATTTTATTTATTTTAAGTATGCTTGTATTGATAGTATATCCGTTACTTTAATGAATCTTAACTAATAAAATGCATTTATTTCAAAATATTACCATGTCAATTTGTCAAAGTTCAAATTTGTTGTGCTTGACATTACGAATAAAAATTATATATCATGGATCTCGATTTCGAAATACATCTTGAATCATTGGGTCTATGTGAGACCATCAAAGAAAATAATGCCTCATATCATAAGAGAAAGCAAAACCTATGATATTCTTATTTCAACATCTTGTGACCGATTAAAATGTAAATATCTCACTGAAAAGAATCCTATGACTTTATGGAAATGATTAAGGGAAAGATTTGAACATATACAAGAAGTTATACTTCCGACCGTCCATGATGATGTAATACATTAAAACTTCCAATGTTTTAAGAAATCCAAAGACTATAACTTGGCAATGTACCGAATAATATCATAATTGAAATTTTGTATGCTTGAAAAACATTTTCCACTTTTCAGTCATCAAATATAAGTCAGAATATCTTGTTCTGATTTAGAGTTATATTTGATGCGTGAAAAGTGAAAAATATTTTTTCAAGCATTTCCGATTTGGTGACCTCATGTCCATAAAATTTCAATTGCGATTTATTCGGTACATTGTCGAGTTATAGTCGTTGACTTTGTTAAAATATTGGAATTTAATTTATTTCATTCATCACGGACGGTTGGAAGTATAATTTCTTTATATGTTCAAATCTTTCCCTTAATACTTTCCACAAAGTCATATGATTCTTTCAGTGAGATATTCACATTTTAACTCGTCATCAAGATGTCGGCGTAAGAATATGATATGTTTTGCTTTCTCTTGTGATGATGAGGTATTATTTTCTTTGATGGTCTCACTTAGACCCAATGATTCAAGATGTATTTCGTCGTTGAGAGCCAATGAAATATAATTTTTCCCAGTAATGTCAAGAGCAACAAATTCGAGCTTTGCCAAATTTGACATTGTGATACTTGGAAAGAAATGCATTTTGTTAGTTAAGATCCATTAGTGTAACGATACAAAGTAATGGGTAAACTATCAACACTAGCATACTTAAAAGTAAATAAAAACCGCGAGACGTGTACTCTTTGATAAATACAAGATTAATGAGTATAAATAACCAAAATAAAAATAAAAATTATTTTTGAATAAATCATCTTCTTCTTATTCCTTTTGTAAGTACAGTACTAAAATTTAAGAAAAAAAGTTTGATGTAGAAAGAGTAAATTTTGAGTGAAAGAATGTTTTTAGAGAAAACATATTTATAGGATAAAAATTAGTCGTATTTTTTTCTTTTATATTTGTTACTAACTGTTAAAATATATCCGTTATTTAATTATTTATATTCGATAAATAAAATAATTTATGATAGTTAAAAATTTATTTAAAATTTTTAGATTTAAAAAAAATAGGTTGTAGTAACATAATTTTGTGGTTATAATATGATGTATATAATGGTAGTCATAGTTAAATTATTTATATCACATCATGTTGAGTCAAACTTGCATGGTCGAGAGAAGTACTGAGATGAGTGATCTCCTGAGAAGCTCTCGTACGTCAAGCTGCTAACGTTGCATCGTTTGATCAGGTTGGCTAGGTGGGTTGTAAAAGTGAGACGTCAGATCTTAACGGATAATAATGTTTATGCTAGGGATAGATCGACGATTGGGAAAGATTAAGACTGATTTCTAAGGAAAATGAGACAATACTAGCAGTTAGACACACACCTCACCGGACTCACGGGACTAACGACACAACCATAACGCATACAATAGATGTACTCTATGTTGTCATAGTATAAGAAAATAAAATTGCACCTTGGCTAACAGCTATAACGTTTGGTCTACTGGTAAGCGCTTGATCCTAAAAATTGATATCTGTTCGAGACTCCCAAGAAGCATTTCTATACTTCTTGGGGGGAGATTGTGGAGTTAAGCGTACATGGGTAAGAGAAGTATTGTGATGAGTGATCTATTGTGAAGCTCTCGTACATCAAGCTGCTGACGTTGCGCCGTTTGATCTGGTTGGTCAGGTAGGCTGTGAAAGTGAGAAGTCAGATTTTAACGGGTATTACTATATCTGTTGGGGATAGACCGACGATCGAAAAAAGGAAAATAATGATCTATAAGAGAAATAAGACAGCACCAACAATTAGACACGTACCTCCCTGGACTCATGGGTCTAACAGCCAACCCTAGCGCACACAATAAGTGCACTCGGCGTCGTCACATTATAAGGAAATAAAGTTGCATCTTGACTAACAGTTATAGCTTTTGGCCTAGTGGTAAGCGCTTAACCCTAATACATCACATTATTATTTTAAGGTGATATACCCTCCCTTTTATAATAACAAGATGTTATACATAAGTAAGTAATAAAAATATAATTTTTTTTATCATATCACGTTACTATAATGAGGTGTCAGTGACTCCTTTTATATAATAAGATGATATTATATATGAAATATATACATTGATTATATAGAGAGTATTCGAGAGATCATGCTAATAACGTGCTATAAATTTAAAAAAACATAAACATATAAAATTTAAATTACCTCAATAGTATACTTGGATATTGCCTTTGCACTTCAATTACTCCAAATAAATTGATTATATGTTTATTATTTATTGAAGTAGAGAGAGAGAGTTTATAATTTTTAGTTCATTTACAAACGAAGATTACAACCAGAAGATAAATAAAATAATAACAAAAATCTAATAAAACATTATGATTTAGACATCCAACAACTAATTGCTCTCCAATTAATAATTTAATTCTACAAATTATTTCATATAATAATTTATTTATTTATTTTTATTTTAGTTTGCTTTTTTTTTTTTACTTGAGGCCGAGAAAATTTTAGTCTCCATTAAATACATACCTATAAATTGCAGCTTGTGAAGTTTTATACTAGGCTTGGTTTTAAGAAAGTGTACGAGGTAGAGGGTGGATCACTCCAAGATTTGAGTCACATGTTGGTTTGGGGAGGAGTTGGCACTCGAATGGATGCCAATATTCAACAACTTATGATCAAATGGTGTTCAAGATTCAAGACAAAAACATAGTGCACGAATTACCATGTGATTAATATATATATGTAGAGGATATTACCCTCCCCAATAGGGGGGAGGATATCCCCATCTATATATATGGGTGGAAGAGTATTTAAATAGATTATTAGTTGATGGAGAATTGGTTCAAAAATTTACATATTTTTGTATAAAAAACTAATTTATGTTTATTGAAATAACATTGTGCAACGGATTGAACCATAGTATTTTTGTTAAAGCATGTGTTGATTGGTAGGTGTTTAGAGGGGTTAATGAACACCTACAAATTTTCAAATATTTGTGGTGGATCTTATTAGTTGTTAGCTAACAAAAGCTGGTTCTTGATTTATCCGATAGAAGAATATAAAAAGTGCAGAAAATGATATTATATAACTGGTGGTATAAGAGAGCGGTTCTAAGTCCGATATGAATGCAATGTAGACAATAGAGCAAAGAACACAAGATTTTTATGGATATTCGGAGATATTCAATCATCCTACGTCATCCCTTCTTGCTTTGCAGGAAAGATATACTAGAATACTTTGTTTAGTATAATAAATTTGTACAAACCCACTTTATCTCAGTTATTATATCAAAAAGAGTGAGCAGGAAGTTTGATTCTTTCTATGAGATGGCTTTTTAAAAGTGAGGACAACTTGATTCTTGTATGTATTGTTCTCAGTATGTTTCTCTTGATCCTCATCTCGTTATTCGTCTTCTATTCAATTCAAATGTTTCAACCTTTTATAGTCTTCTTACTGCAACGTTAATAAATTCAAATGATACTCACAATAATACTCATCTTTATATCTTCTCCAGAGTTAGTACATGAGCGTTTAATATTCATTTTATTTTTTTACCAAAAAATTACTTGGCATTAAATGTCCACAGTCCTTTAAACTTTTCACAAAACATCGGTTGAATCATTTTCCTTTGACACTTTGATATTTGCCGTAATTGATGAATCTTTAATCAACAGGTTTAATATCCTTAAAATCAGTCGGAGATGATTTCCTGAAAATGTCCTATAGCGTCGATTTGCTGTTTTGTAAATCCGTGTTGTTCATTTCTAATTGATATGTTGCCTTGGTTAGAGCTCTACCGCTGAACGCATCTGAACTGTATATTTACATCCATTCCGTTGTGGTCTCAACTGTTTCAATTACTGATATGTTCTTCAAGTCTGATATGACAAGTCTGTAACTGGTATGATCTTAAAGACTGTAACTTATCTGATCTTCAGTTGAACTGATATGTTTCTCCTTTTTTCACATCGTTCTAATAATGCTTTAGCTCAAACTACTAAACTCATCTGGTTTATATCTTAGCTTGTCGGAATGTCTCAGCTATTAATTGCTTCTATTATTTTCCAGCTTATCTAAGCTTCTTCTTATCGACAAGCTTAACTGGTTTTCTTGGTTTGACCTATACTTTGTTATAATCGTGATACATTATCAAAGTTAAAAATTAATCATCACGTATATACAACTGAATGTCATTTTCCAAATAAATATGGAGGGAAGGCCATTTTAGGTTGTGTTCGTGATCTCTAGAATAAAATGTGATTCTTCATTTCTCACTTAAAAAAGGTTTTTTAGTTTCTTAAACCCAAATTTTGCTTATATTTCTACGTAACATCTGGAATTGATTTGATATTTATTATGATGTTTGAAAATTTGTGGACACTCTTAGCTGTAATAAAGACAAATCAGTATAGCTGTAACGCCCGGAAAATCCATAAATCCGCGAGTTATTTAGTTTATTTTGAAGGGTTAAACTGCTATATTCTTTCCGTTTAACATATCAGTTTTTGCCTAAGATGATTTCTTCGGTTTTAGCTTGGACGGTTCGCGGACGGTTCCTGTGAGAATGAACCCAAGCACGATTCAGTTTTAAAAGAAAAAAAAAGTATCTTTTTTAAGGAAAATGATTACTGTTGGCACATGTGTTAAGACACACCTAAAGTATCTTCTTTTAAGCAAAATGATTACTATTGGTGCATGGGTTAAGGCATGCCTAAAGTATCTTTTTTTTAGCAAAATGATCACGATTGACGTATGGGATAGGACAACCCCCGCCTTGTTTAATTGCTTTGTTAAGGCGGTTGTGGTGCTTTTCTAAACCACAAACCAACCAAAGTTTTTCTTCAAATTAAGCGCTTCGATCGTGCTTGTGGGGGGATTCAAAGCCGGAGCTGTTCTCTGCAATCCTCCGTTCAGCGAAAGGCAAGTAAAATTTGTTTCTTGCTTGCTTCTGTGAAAGCATATTATTGTTCGCTTCTTGAGTTGCGTTTGCGTTCTGTTTTAGAATTTTGAATAACGTTTTAAGGTTTTCAAATGATGTTAGGATCTGTACGCTTTCATTTGTTTCGAAAATGGTTTTAAGTCCTCAAATATTTGACAGAAGAGTTAATGTGACAACTGAGCTGTCGTCTCTTCCAAATTTCTGGGTTGTATGAAGGTAGCTTTAAATTAGAGTTTCCTGTATGTTTCCAGAGAATTAGTCGAGCTGACTGGTTAAGGATGAGGTTCTGAGCTGATAGGCAAAGCTGATCTAGTTGAAACTCTGTTCTGATCTGATAAGCTTAGCTAATCTGTTCGAACTTTTCAAGCTGTTTTCAGTACTCGTGCTGGATGGCTAAGGATGAGGTTCTGAGCTGATAGGCTAAGTTGATCTAGTTGGAACTCTGTTCTGATTTGATAAGGTTAGCTAATCTGTTCGAACTTCTCCAAGCTATTTTCAGTACTCGTGCTGGATGGCTAAGGATGAGGTTCTGAGTTGATAGGCAAAGTTGATCTAGTTGGAATCTGTTATGATCTAATAAGGTTAGATAATCTGTTCGAACTTCTCCAAGCTGTTTTCAGTACTCGTGCTGGATGGCTAAGGATGAGGTTCTGAGCTGATAGGCAAAGCTGATCTAGTTGAAACTCTGTTCTGATCTGATAAGCTTAGCTAATCTGTTCGAACTTTTCAAGCTGTTTTCAGTACTCGTGCTGGATGGCTAAGGATGAGGTTCTGAGCTGATAGGCAAAGCTGATCTAGTTGAAACTCTGTTCTGATCTGATAAGCTTAGCTAATCTGTTCGAACTTTTCAAGCTGTTTTCAGTACTCGTGCTGGATGGCTAAGGATGAGGTTCTGAGCTGATAGGCTAAGTTGATCTAGTTGGAACTCTGTTCTGATTTGATAAGGTTAGCTAATCTGTTCGAACTTCTCCAAGCTATTTTCAGTACTCGTGCTGGATGGCTAAGGATGAGGTTCTGAGTTGATAGGCAAAGTTGATCTAGTTGGAATCTGTTATGATCTAATAAGGTTAGATAATCTGTTCGAACTTCTCCAAGCTGTTTTCAGTACTCGTGCTGGATGGCTAAGGATGAGGTTCTGAGCTGATAGATGAAGCTGGTCTAGTTGGAACTCTGTTCTGATCTGATAAGCTTAGCTAATCTGTTCGAACTTCTCCAAGTTTTTGCAAGTACCCTGTTGTTATTCTAGCCTCGTACGATTCGTTCGATGATTTTAGCTCGTAATTTGATCCCCGAATTGTCTAGTTTACACTTGCGGTAGGCTTATTTTCCCGAGCAGATCCCAAGTTCACAAGCTGTTCACGATCTTATCTTTTTTCCCGAGCTGGTTGAACCTGTGAGCTGACACGCTATCCTAATCTGAGTTGACTATTTCTTTCCTTTAAATTTTCGAGCTGTTCCATGCGCATGGTATACTTCCTATCTTCTGAACTGGTTCAAGCGTGCGATCTGTTTTCCCCTCCAAGCTGCTCTAAGCTCGCGATCTGGTCTGATTACCCTAAGCTGAGTTGACCTTGGTTGACTTTCATAATTTCGCCTGACTATTCTAAGTTGTGTTGACTTTCCCTAATCTGAGTTGACCAACCAGTCGTGATCTGTTTTCTTCTCCGAGCTGTTTTACGCTTGCGATATGATTTCTCACCCAGAGCTGTTTTACGCTTGCGATCTGTTTTCTACCTAGAGCTTATCTAAGTCGTGATCTGTTTTCTATCCTGAGCTGATTTAAGAATTTCTAGAGCTGTGTTCGGTCGTACACCCAACAGTCTTTTCAAATAAAAATGGAGTCTTTTAGCAAAACGAACCGATTGTGTGCGATATGATAGTACAATGTTTTAATGATATATGACAAGGTTACGAAGGAGGAAAGATAGAAGTTTCACTGTCATATTTCATAAAGTTTAAAGGAAGTAATTTCAAAGTTTCATGACCTGTGGAAAAGATAACATACGGTCAACATAGGAAGGGTGAGGGCGTTGGCTGACAAATCAGTGTGTCCCTTCAAATAGGAAGGACAAGGATTATGGGTTGACGAACCTATGTATCCCTTCACATAGTACAATCTGGGATTTATTCCCCACAGACCTGATATCAGTTGATCTTGATCAAGCGACCCGACCTAAGAGAGCTTCTGTTCCGCATCTCATACAGAAAAGTGAATGGGTTATTTTATAACCGCGGATTTTAAGAAAGTTTATGATTAATGTTTACTTCCTTTATGTTAAATATTATGTTTAATCGATGTGAAGCTTTTTATATTACTAGATTTACCTGCTGAGCCCCTAGGCTCAATAGCTTTCATGGTTGCAGGTGAGGATGTTCCTTGAGTCTGGACTACGTGAGCTGGAACAGATCGAGGAAGACAATGTTTCCGTGCTACTACTGGCAGCATGTCTTTTGTGAACAAATTTGTATCGGACCATTTCAGTTCAAATTGTTTCTAAACTGATTTTGAACTATTTGTATTAAAAGATTTCTATGTTAGTATTCGTACTCCAAACTGTTTCGTTCTGAGCTGTTACAGCCCGTAAGATGTTTCGCGATCTGATTTACTCTAACCTGTTATAGTCCGCGAGCTGTTTGTGCTGAACGTCCAAACGACCTTATTACAATTATTGTTTCCCAGTCCATGGGAGATCAGTTTACGTAATTATCGTCAGTTCTTACCATCGCTATCCCTGATCTGTTTGTCCTTGCGTGAGCTGAATCATTTCTTTTATCGCACAACCACCCCTGAATCATATGTTTTCTTCGAAATTTCTACAAATTGAAAAAGTTGTACGCTTTTCCCAGTACTTTCGAGATTGTTTTGTAAATCGGTTGACCAGGGCGTCACAATAGCTGAATCAGTTTAGACTAGATAAGTTCAAACCAGAGCAGATCAGAATAAACAAGTAGCTCAGTGTGTTTCAGTTTAGAGTATTTCAGCTTAGGACTTCAGATCATAACAAGATATATTTCAATTAATAGATCAATTTGACGTGTTGACTTCTGAGGATCATTTATAGTCGTTGGAACACTTTTGTCTAAAATAAGAATAGTCTAAAAGCTACTCTAAAATATGATAGTTTCCAAATTTGTGCAAAAAGCAGAAATCATTTAATGATACAATACAATAATTAAATACACATGTATTTGGCTTCACTTTGCTGCTCAAGGATTCATACGATGTGTCTGCGGGTAACAGTTATTACCATTGGATCCAAAGAGTATATATAGAAGGAAGATCATCACACAAAAAGTGTTATACATGTAACAAAAGAATGCAACAACAATCAAGAATCACTTACGAGATATTCGGCTCACAGAGAGTTTTTTAGTTGTTACTAGTTTTAGCTTGTTGCTAAAACTTTGTAGGCTTTGCTCTTTCTATCAGATCAGAAGAAAAGCCTTAGATAATGATGGAGACGAAAACTGGGACCACCATTTTTCGTGGATCGAAAAACACCAAACAACAGATCACGTGCATTTAAAAATCTATTTGAAAAAACAGCACGCAACTGGTCCAGATCGCACGTGTTCTGGTCTATTAAAAGTCGAGCTGCAATAGCTCATGTTCTTGAAAAATTTGAGCACCGAGAAGTAGATCAGGTAAGATATAAAATCATGCGGAAACAATCTGAACTACTATCTGAAAATTGAAAGCTTGAAACACAGTTTTAAACAATGAAATGCGTGAATGCTGAATGTAAAGAAATTGTACGCTACAAATTTGTTTATGGAATTTCGGAGCTCAATCTCCAATATCTCCCCTTCTCCACACAGGAAGGATCCACTAGAAGATTTGATCTGTACAGACCCGATCCAACAGCCCTTAAGATGCGAGAACTCCTAGCCCCAATTGCACAGCAGCTCGTAGGCTGTGTGACTAACTAACCAACACTTCATTTTCTGAGTGAGAAAGACTACAATGAATGTTTGTGTTTGTGATTCATTCAGTAAACCATACAGCTCATCTCTCGTAACTGTGAGTGAATCTCTGTGTGAGAATTTACAGTGTAAGCTCACTCTCTCTTTTATTTCTCACACACTGGAAATTGCTTCTTTAAAGCTGATAACTCATTGTCTTTCCTAGCTTGTGCAGTCGAATATGATTACTCATTGAAGCTCACGGCCTGTGCACAACTCACACTCGGGCACGAGACCAGCTTGCACGCCAGCTGCCACCTGAGTGTGCAAACTCTCGACTATGCACAGCTTTCTGTGTTCTATTTTGTGCCTCTCTGCACTTGTATTCTGTTTCGCTCATATGTCCATTCTGCTATGTATATATTGTGCAGTACGCTCTTGTTGCTGGCTGTCTGCTTGATGGATATAAAGCCTCTTGTGCAATTCTATCAATTGGACACAAAGTTGTAGACCGTTGTAAAGTTCTGACAATGTTGTACCTTGTGTCCTTTATCATTTCATGAAATTGTAGGCTTTGTTGACTTTGAGCTCTTTTCATTAAATGCTTTGCAGCCATTGCTGAATTTTAACATGTAAACACTGTACCTGATATTTGACAATACATCAAATCAGTTTGAACAGTCTTCTCAATTCTTGTGTTAAAACTGCTTTGCTCCGAGCTGGTCTAGACTGTACTGGTTTATTCTCTGAGCTGGTTGCTTCTTCATATGTTCTGCTCTTGAATTGTTCTGATCTATTATGATCTTCGTTCATATATGCTCTAAGCTCCTCTAAACTGCTCTAAGCTGATAGACTCACTGTTGATTCTATATTGAGCTGTTCTGTTCTGTTTGGTCCTGAGCTGATCTGTTCTGTTATCGTCTAAGCTGGTCTGTTCTATTTTGTGTTGTACCAGCTTAGACATTCTCAGCATATGAATGGTTTATGCTCAGAGCTGTTCTCATAGAACTGATATATAAGACACGCTTATACTGCTGAGCTGCTTTCATTCTATTCTGCTTTAAATTGCTCTGAGCCGGTTTGTTCGTTTCTCTCTGCTGATATGCTTATTTTTGTTCTGCGCTTGTATCAGCTTTCTGTACTGTGCTGTATCTGCTTAACTGATCTTGTTGCCCGATCTGATCTGTTCTGAGCTTTGAGCTGATTCTGATCTGTTCTGCCGTTCATCTGCTCTAATCTGAACCGTAAGCTGAACTCTGATATGCGCTTGATCGCTGTTAGAGTTAATTTCAGTAGTTTTCGTGAAGACAAAGAAAAGAGATTAATCAGCTCAAGTTTTGGTGAAGACAAATAAAAGAGATGAATCAGCACAAGGACACAACTGGGGCGACAGCTCGAAACATCGATCGACGAGATGGAAATCAATATGAACGTGCTGGATTCCACTCTGATTCGTCACGTTACCGATAGCCAATAAACCCTTATAGATGAAGTTGCGTCGCTAAATCACAAGTTGCTGAAATGATTGACTGTCTGAAATAGTTGCGTGATGCCAAAAATGGGATATGGCTGAGTAAAAAGGGAGAAGGACCAAGTAAAAAGAGAAGGCTGCTGTTGTAAAGAACGGGCTTAGTACTCTTCATATAGGGTAAAGCAAATTTTCCTATGTATAGCTGATTTTTGTAAATTGTTTAACGGTCAATAAAATCTATTTTTATGCGATAGTTTTGTCATCAAAAAGGGGGAAATTGTTAGAGTTAATTTCAAAAGTTTTGGTGAAGACAAATAAAAGAGATTAATCAGCTCAGTTTTGGTGAAGTCAAATAAAAGAGATAAATCAGCACAAGGACACAAGATCTGGACGGAGCTTACAACCTTGGACGTCAAAACCATATCGGAGCAGAGCTTAGCTGGTTAAGGACAAACCAGCTAAGGTAATTCAGTCAAGCTGGTTACGGTCAAACCAGTCCAGAGATGATTAGCTGGTTAAGGTCAAGCAAGTTCAGTAGAACAGATAAAACTATGGGTGTTGAAACAGTAGAGAGAACGTCTCGGAATTTAAAGTTGTACAACAGATCAGCTAGTTGGATAAACCAACTCACCGCGAGACCGTTCTACATATGTTATCTGGGTACAGAGGTATGTGAACTAAGATTGATACCTGAATCAGTACAAAACAAAAAAAAGAGCAGATCAATTCAAAGCAGATTGGATTTTGATCAGCCAAAAACCAGATCATAAAAGCAGTTCAATGTATAATGACCAGATCTAGGATACCAGCTAAGCAAAAACAACTTAGAAAAATGAATTTAAGAATGTTTGAGGCTACATACAGTTTGATGTGAGACGTTTGACCTCTCTGCAGTGATTTGTAGTCTTTGGAACTAATTTCAGCTAACTCCTGATTACAGAGAATTGGTTCAAACTGAAGACGGCACAGAGTTGCTAAAAAGGGTAATGCATTTAATGGAGACGTACGAACATCGTACAAGCATTTAAGTCGCCGCAGGAATTTCAATTTGGATACAACAGAAGTGTCTACTGGTAAAATTTATTACCGTTGTATCCAAAGGATATAAATAGAAGAGCAGATCAGCTGTGAGAAGGTTACCGACCGATAACAAAGTCATTGAACTTACGAGCTAACAAGCCTTCACAAGAAAAAGCAGAGTTCATATTATTGAACCATCTCGCAGCCAATGACACCATATTGCTTATTCAATTCTTCGTGTCACACAATCTTCTATACACACACTCTGTAGTGTTGACCCATCACTGTAAATCATAAACAGAGAGTATTAAGTGCTAGATTTGCACAACCAGCTTAGAGCTGTGTTAATTGTATTACAAACCATATCGCGGGTCTGGATTCTTGGTTGAGTGCTAGGAGTTCTTGCAGCTACTGGCTGTTGGATCGGGTTTGTACAAGTGATTGTATAAATCCAATCTTCTAGTGAAAATACTTCCCATTGAGGAAGAAGGGGAGATGTAGGAGAGTTAACTCCGAACTTCTAGAAAAAAATCTCTCGACTCCTTATCTTTATATTTTTGCATTTGTCTAACTATTCACTGTTTGAATCGTGTTCTTTCCGCATAAAATCATTTTATTACACGATACAACAACAATCACTGAGAACCCTCCAAGCTGGTAACTCGGCTGGAGGTTTGCATCGAGCAGTAAACTATTTTAAAACATATTTTCGAACAAAAATTATCAAAGGAGTTCATTAACCCACCCCTCTGAACTTTTGAGCTTATTTTCCGATGCTAACAAGTGGTATCAGAGCCTCCGAACTTCTGAAAAAAAATCTCTCGTACTCCTTATCTTTATATTTTTTGCATTTGTCTAACTATTCACTGTTTGAATCGTGTTCTTTCCGCATAAAATCATTTTATTACACGATACAACAACAATCACTGAGAACCCTCCAAGCTGGTAACTCGGCTGGAGGTTTGCATCGAGCAGTAAACTATTTTAAAACATATTTTCGAACAAAAATTATCAAAGGAGTTCATTAACCCACCCCTCTGAACTTTTGAGCTTATTTTCCGATGCTAACAAGTGGTATCAGAGCTCGGTTTCTCAGTGTTTGAACAGTTTATTCATTTATATTTGTTAAATATGTCGATTTCTCATAGAAAGATTCCTATGTTTTCCAATGAGGAATACAACGTCTGGAAGATCCGGATGCAAGCGCACCTAGCAGCACAAGATGATGACATGTGGTTCGTAATAACTGACGGACCTTTGAAGATAATGAAAATGAACACAACTGTGGCTATAACTGCTGGTGCACCTCAGTGGATAGAAAAACCCAGATTGGAGTGGACCTCTAAGGATAAGAATAAAGCCAATCTGGATAACTTCACTGAGGACATCTTATACAAGACGCTAGATAATAACATGTTTAGCAAAATCCAGACGTGCACAATTGCAAAATAAATCTGGGAAAAGCTGACCCAGATCTGCGAAGGCAACAAAGAAACGAAATAGAACAAGTTGACTGTGGCCCTGCAAAAGTTAAAGTTGATCAAAATGAAGCCCGAGGAGACCATGGCCGAATTTGATGAACGATTTAGCTCATTAGTAATTGAGCTAACCAGATTGGGCAAATCTTACAGCAACATGGAGTTGGCCCTGAAAGTAATGCGTGCACTACCCAAGGAATGGGATGTCAAGAACATGGCTACGAGGGAGTCCAAGGACTTGAACAAGATGGAGTTGCACGACTTGTTCGCCAATCTGAAGGCTTATGAGTTCGAGCTGGAAACGAGAGCGGAGTCTGAGCCATCTACTTCTCAACCAACCAGATCTCTCGCCGCTACAATTCCATAACAGAGTCCATTTTCCACCAGCGGAAGATCAGCAGAGGAGATGAGCAAGGATGCCATGTCCTTGTTCATTAAGAAATTCAGAAAATTTATGCGAAAGCATAATCCTAAACCCTCTTCTTTCTCACAAAAAGAACTTTAATTATCCTTCTGATGACAAGTGTTATAACTGTGGCAGGCTTGGTCACTTCATGGCTGATTGCAGGAAGCCAAGGCTGGATGCGAAGAAGCAACTAGATCGTAGCACCAGCAAAGACAAGAAGGAGAATAAACTTTATCGAAAGAGGATAACTGAAAAAGCTATGGTTGCTGAGGAAAAAAAAGTGCATGGACTGACTCAGACTCATAGGAATCTAGCTCTGGAACATCCTCATCCAGCGAAAGCGAAGATGAAGTACAGTGTCTCATGGCGATGACACTGATCAGGTATTCTATTTTTCTAGTCTAGAATTCACACGTGAGGACCTTGTTACAATATTAAATGAAATGGTCCAAGAGTACAAGAAGCTTTCTCAATCATTCGAGGAAGTGAGAGCTGAAAAAGAGAGCTGTGCTAATAAAGCTGAGCTGGTTAGCTCAAGTGATATGCAAGCTTCTCTAAGTAAGCTTGAATTTGAGAATGAGGTTTGAGAAGCAGGTCCAAGGAGATGTTTAATGAAAATTAGCGGTTGGCTTGTATAATAAGCTCCTGGACCAGGTCTTATGCTTCTCTGGATAAACTGCACGGAGCTATGAAGCAATCTGGTGATAAAACCGGATTAGGTTATAATAGCGATGAAAGTAGTACGACAGAAACCAGTTGTACCCCACAGATTGAAAGGACAAAGTTTAAAACCATGAATTTTGTAAAATCTAGCATGGGACAGCCTGTCGAGGTACAATATGGTGAAACAAATATAGCAGCTGAGCCTCCGATCTGGCAAGGTATATTTTGTGGGATGGGGTATACTGCTCCTGAGAAGCCTAGGGAGAGCTGGCTTAGAAAAAGACTTGAACAGACGAGGGATAAACCCAAATCTGGTGGAAGAAATCAAGGCTAGTTTTCTCAATCTTCTACAAAGTACAGGCAGTATAGGCCTCGATACAGGAAGCCCAGATCGAATGGCACGTATACTGCGTATCACACTCATACCAGGTCAAAGAACACACACGGACCAGAAAAGTGCTTTGATGGTAAATGAGTTAAGTTTATTCAAGTGTGGGTCCTGAAAGGTCTAATCAAACCTGGACCCAAATAAATCAAAGGGTACCAAATTTTCTTGACTTGTGATTGCAGGAACAGTAGGTTTCCAGATTGGAGCAATCAACGAAGTATCTGGACAGTGGATGTGCAAGGCACATGACTGGAGATGCCAAGCTGCTTACAGGTATCAGGCAATGCAATGGACCCAAGATCACCTTCGGTGATAACTCAAATGGTAACACGTGGGTAAGGGTAAGCTTACCCATGGTAAATTTACCGTAAACAACGTTCTCCTTGTAGAGAACTTGTGTTACAACTTGATAAGTATCAGTCAGTTGTGGGACAGTAATTACTCAGTCAAATTTCAAAAGCACACTTGCACTGTTTTGAATCCGGAAGGTCTGACTGTGCTGGTAGGTTATCTATCTGGAAATACCTATGGCATCAGCGGATGAACCATCTCAACTTCAAAAAAATTGCCAATCCGAGTAAGAGTGAGTTGGTTGATGGTTTGCCCAAATTAAAATTTTCAAAGGACAAGATTTGCTCTGCTTGTCAGCTGAGAAAACATTTAAAGTCAAATTTCAAAACTCGAGGCAGTAAAAAAACCTCACGTAAGCTGAATCTTGTACATATGGATCTCTTTGGTCCAATACCCGTACAAATTAGGGGGAATGAAGTACACCCTTGTCGTTGTTGATGATTTTTCAAAATTTACTTGGGTGTTGTTTTTAAAATCAAAGGATCAAACTGTCGATCAGCTGATCAAGCTTTTGAAATGTTTTAAAAATGAGCAATCTTGCAATGTCAACCGGATTAGTAGTGATAGAGGAACAGAGTTTTTAAATTTTAAGATTTCCTCATATCTGGATGATATTGGAATCAAACATGAGCTTTTTGCAGCTAGAAAACCTCAGCAAAATGGGTTAGCTGAGCGTCAAAATCGAACTTTAAAAGAAACTGCCACAACTATGATTGTTGATTTTGGTATTTCAAAAAATTTTGGCCGAAACAGTCAATACATCTTGGTATACCCAGAACAGATCAATGATAAATAAGCGACAAGGGATTACTCTATATGAGATCTGGAATGACAAGAAACCTGATATTTCTTATTTCAGGGTATTTGGATGCAGATGTTTTATCCATGTCAATGGTAAAACGTATTTAAGAGCTTTTGATGTCAAATATGATACATGTATATTTTTGGGATACTCAGCCGTGAGCACGGCATACAGAGTCTTCAACAACAGGACACTAACTGTTGAAGAATCAGCGTATGTAGTGTTTGATGAAACCAGCTTCAGATCAACATCGGCTTCAAAGTTAAATGACTTGTGCACTCGTCTGAAGTCTACCAATATTGATGAATCAAGTGACGACTAGGCACAAAGCAGATGTCAAGCTGATGACCAGCACGCTCTGGATATGCCAATTACAAATGTAGATATTCAAGATGTTGCGCAGGCTGGTCCAGATGGTGATCAAGCTTGTGAATAACATGTGCATGGTGATGAGCCCAATATAACCAGTGATAATCCAACAAGTGATATTCCAATAGATTCATCAGGAATGTAGGGGGAACAACACGAACCATCTACCTCATATAGACCAATTTTTGGTGGAATAAAAATCATCCACCCGAGCTGGTCATCGGTAACCCTACTGCACCCGTTAGGACACGAGGCCAGATGATAAGCGAATACTTTTATTCTGCATTTATTTTGCCTATTGAACCTAATAAGGTAGAAAAAGGACTTAGTGGACCCGAGCTGGATAGACGCTATGCAAGACGAACTTAGTCAATCCAAACGTAGCAAAGTATGGTATCTAGTTCCTAGACCTGATGGTCAAAACATTATAGATACTAAATGGGTCTTTAGGAATAAGCTAGATGAAAATGGAAATGTAGTTCGAAATAAGGCTAGGCTAGTAGCGCAAGGCTATAGGCAAGAGTAATGAATAGATTTTGAAGAATCCTTCACACCAGTAGCTAGACTTGAGGCCATTAGAATTTTTCTTGCATATGCCTCGTTTAAGAATTTCAAAGTTTATCAAATGGATGTCAAAAGTGCATTATTAAATGTCATCTTGAATGAGGAAGTGTATGTTACACAACCTCCTGGCTTCATTGACCATACCAGACCAGAGTATGGGTACAAGCTCGATAAAGCGTTGTATGGTCTGAAACAAGCTCCCAGAGCTTGATATGATACTCTGTGTAAATTCTTGATAGATCATGACTTTGTTATCAGCTCTGTCAACAAGACATTATTTAAATTTGTTAAGAATGATCATATCTTTTTAGTACAGATATATGTTGACGATATTATCTTTGGCTCTACTAATTCCAAGCTTTGCGACAAGTTTTCCAAGCTTATGCATGATAAATTCGATATGAGCATGATGGGAAAGCTAACGTTTTTCCTTGGATTACAAGTAAAACAGCTTGAGGATGGGATCTTCATCAATCAAGCTAAATCTACCAAGGAACGTCTGAAGAAGTTCGGTATGGAAAACTGTTCATCAACAACTACTCCGATGAGTTCCTCCATCAAGCTAGATAACGACGAAGCTGGAACTGTCGTTGAGGTAACCATGTATCATGGGATGATTGGTTTGCTTCTATACCTCACAGCAAGCAGACCAGACATTATGTTCTCGATCTATATGTGTGATAGGTTCCAAGCTGATCCTCCAGTCTCACTACATGGCTGTTAAACGTATTTTTAATTATCTGAAAGGCATGCAGAACGTGGGTCTTTGGTATCCCAAAGACTCAAGTTTCAATGATTGGTTATAGTGATGCACACTATCCATGTTGCAAGATTGATAGACGTAGCACAAGTGGGACTTGTCAATTTTTGGGTGATAGGATAATATCGTGGTTTAGCAAGAAACAGACATCGATAGCCACGTCCACAGCTGAGGAAGAGTACCTCGCCGCTGGGAGTTATTGCGCTCAAATACTATGATTCAACAGCAGCTCCGGGACTATGGCGTTGATGCACCGGAAGCACCCATCTTCTGCGACAACACGAGCTCAATCACGATCACTTCGAACCCCGTGCTGCATTCCAGAACCAAGCACATAGACATACGCCATCATTTCATTCGAGACCACGTGCTGAAAAATAATGTTCGCGTAGAGCATGTACCAACGGATCAGCAAGTAGCTGATATATTTGCCAAGCCTCTATCGGACGCTAAGTTTTCTTACTTTAGAAACATCTTAGGTCTCTTGGATATGTCATGAATGTGTTTTGCATGCATAAATTCAGAGGTAACAATATAACTCAAACAGATAATGAAAAGGTCCGCTGTTTGTTTTCGAGTTGGTCAGCACCGTGCTGGTCTGGTCCAGCTTGGAGAATATACAACGAGAAGTTATCAAGGTATTTGTATTACTTGTTTCCGTGCTGATAAATAAAATCGAACGGTAGAGATTGGTTTTTTTTAACATTCATTTTTAATCGGACGGTCATCCTTCTAGAATTTCAAATGACTCTTCATTGTGATGATGACACGTTCCATTAAAACCCTTCTCTCTCCCCGTTCATGCATAAACAGTTTCAATTTACTTTTTGCCTTATGTGATGGTCCCAGAAATAGGATCAATATATGTATAGGAGTTCAGAGGGGGGGGGGGGAGGTTGAATGAACTCCTTGGATATAAAATTATCGTTTTAAAGTTTTACTAGCACTGCTAAACTTAAGTCCGAGTTACCAGACTTAAGGATCTCAGTTTAATGAAAATCTCTTGGCTAACAAAGATAGTGCGGAAATAAGCCAATCGATTTGTGAACAGACAAACAATAAATAACTTTGCGGAATATAAAAGATAAGAGTCAGAAATTTGTTTCTGGAAGTTTGGATATAAATATCCTACGTCTCCCCTTCTTCCTCTTCGGAAGGTATCACTATAATATTTGATTTGTACAGGTCTTCTGCACACACCCAGTCACCGAGCCTCGCTCAAGGTGAACTCCTAGTATCTCCACAACAATCCACGCAGACGCAGCTGCTGGTTTACAACACTTATCAATATTTTCAAACGGCTTTTTGAAAAGCCCGTTTGTTACGGACTCAACTAAATAACAACAGTGAATACAAGTTCTGTGAGAATGTAAAATCCTCTGGTTTCTTAAACAAAGAAACACGATTCAAGGGTTGAACCAGAGGATGACATGAAGGTATTTCAGTGAATAACTAAGGTTGTATTCTTCAAGTCTTTGTAAAATCCTCTGGTTTCTTAAACAAAGAAACACGATTCAAGGGTTGAACCAGAGGATGACATGAAGGTATTTCAGTGAATAACTAAGGTTGTATTCTTCAAGTCTTTGAGCTTCGTGAATATAACTTCAAAATGCAAGGGAAGCTCTGAGAATGTTTTGACAGCGCGACCGCAAGATAATAAGAGTGAAGTGTATTTTCTTCAATCCATCTTCTGATATTTATAGTCTTCGATTTCAACGGTCATTAAATTCTTCAAAGGAAATAAATCCCGTTTGAATTTTTGTCAAATTTGTACACCGTAATTCCTGCTCCACCAAGAGGCAAGTCGCACAATGTCAGAGCAAATTTGGCGTTGTTCCATATTTGTGCAAACGCCGTAAACCGCTCTCTGATGCAGTGTACTATTTACCAAGAATAGTACTGATACTGTTCCCTCATTTAATGGCATATGTATGATTCAATCTTCGCCCTTGATTTCTTCTGATATGAACGTTTGAATCGATCCATTGATTTTCACTGTCAGGCCCCGTGCTAATTACCAACAATTAACACATAATAAGCGCATAATTACGGAAGCTTAAAATCAGGGCTTAAAAATTTTTCGAAATACAAAGGCCTGAACTTCAAATCATTCATTCAAAATATTTGATATTCAAAATAGAAGTTTACTCAACTCGATACAGCAAGTAACCACATAAACCAATTCAAAATACAGATTCCCCAAATACAATAAAACACGGGGCATTCCCCGGTTCAATACATATCATAAGTAAACTGGGACTCAGGGATGCGGGGATCGACCAACTGAACTTCCACTCGGTCCAGCTTGGTTACCTGAAACTCCTGCAAATGGGTAACACAGACCCAAACAACAAAAGCAGGAAAAAGAATACGAGGTCAAGCCTCAGTACGAAGAGCTATCAAAGCAGTAAACATGCAACAAGCTATAATCAAAGCTATGAATGCATGAGGGCTATCAAAAAGTCGGATAGCTAGACCAGTCTATCAACTGGCAACACAAACCAAGCCTCTATACCACGCACAGCCAATCAGCCGGTGGAAATCATCGGTCCGTGATCATCGGGGCCCGTCAGCCCATCACAGCTCGGTGGTAGACACTCGAATCCGGTAGTCACCACTCCGACGATAGCGTTGGACTTTTCGGACACGACTCAACAGCCGGCCAGTCACAACGTGGCACCCAATCAGGTTATCAAATCAAATCTGTCAATTCAGGCTCAATATGTATGCATGATGCCAATCAATATCAATGCTCAATGCATACAATGTACAATACGTAAAACAGAATGTAACTCAATCATTCAACATACTGATTCACGTAATTCACAGCAGCCAAATTCACAACATCGAAAAATAGACATGTTCATGCTCCAGCTGCTAAGGGCTGCTCAATCGTACCTTAATTGTTCAAACTACCTTAACAGGTTTCACAAGCAACGGTCAGTAACCAACTCAAGCTTACTGCCTTTGAAGCTTCCTCGAAAATTACCCTTCAAAATTCCTAGAAGCTTAAATCTGCCAAAGATACCTAATATCTTAGCTCAAACCGATGAAAGAAAGCTCACCCAAAGGATAGAAACTCACGACGCAACTTACTGCTCAACTCAGCAGCTTCGCGTTCTCGTTCCAGCTCAACACAGCCTCCAAGATTGGTAGGAAAAGAAAGGTCTACTCAATAGGTTTCCAACGCTACCAAGAACTCAAAAAACAGAGGTCGGAATCAACGGGAAATGGCGATTGAAAGTGACGGTGAACAGTAGCTAAAATCGAGGGTTTCGAGTTTGAGGATAAGAAATATCAGGTCTGGAATGCTCTAAGTGTAACTCAAAACTTATATAAATATCCTCTATTCCAAAAACTTCCCAATAAATCAATCACCGACAGAAACAGATTTCTCGCACAATGCAAAAGCAAAACAAACTTCAGCGTCCAAAGCAACGCTCCAAATTAAAACGACAGCGTAAAAGCACAAAACGACGTCGCATGAGCAAAACAGATCTTAGCGCTAAAAGCAACAGATCTCACGCCCGCGCGCAACTCCAAAACGACGGCGTATAGGCACCAGATCTGCCTACGTCATCAAATCTCACCGCGCAATTTCACGCTCGCTACACGCTCTAGCAACAGATCTGCTTACATCATCCACCAGACCTGCTGACGTCACCCTCAAGCGCTGCCAG
>KQ992380.1:92003-102904 GCA_001598015.1 Dorcoceras hygrometricum
TCAGCTGATTGTCTTTGTGGCACGTCGTCGTCTGATTCTTCAAAACTTGTTGACTCCAGATGTGAACACAAATCGTGTAAGCTTGCAGCTGAGTTGGATTTGAAGCTTGTTTCATCAAACACTACGTGTGCTGATTCCTCAACCGTTAAGCTTCGATTGTTGAACACTCGAAATGCTTTGCTCACAGCTGAATATCCTAAAAAGATACCTGCATCAGATTTAGGTTCAAAGGCTGTTAGATGCTTCTTTCCATTGTTATGAATGAAACACTTGCATCCAAACACCCTGAAATATGAAATATCAGGTTCTTGCCATTCCAGATCTCATATGGGGTCTTATCATGCATTATATTTATCATCGATCTGTTTTGAGTGTAACATGCTGTGTTAACTGCTTCTGCCCAAAATTGTTGAGAAATACCGGAATAGTCAATCATAGATCTAGCAGCTTCTTTTAAAGTACGGTTTCTCATTTCAGCTAACCCGTTTTGCTGAGGAGTTAGCTGCTGAAAGCTCATGCTTTATTCCCAAATCTTCCAAATAAGAAGTTAATTTAAAATTTAGAAATTTAGTACCGCGATCACTTCTTATCCGGTTGACTGAACAAGATTTGTCATTTTTCAAACGTTTTAAAAGACGTATCAGCTGGTCGGCGGTTTCAGATTTTGCTTTTAAAAATAACACCCAATTATATTTTGAAAAATCATCAACTACTGCTAGGGTGTAGGATGTTCCCCCTAAGCTCGTGATTGAAATAGGACCAAAGAGATCCATATGCAAGAGCTCAAGGCAGCGGGTAGAACGTTTTCCGCCTTTATTTTTGAAAGTTGATTTTATTTGTTTTCCCAGCTGACAGGCTGCACAAATATTATCCTTAGAAAAGCTAAATTTTGGCAGACCAGAAATCATATCATGTTCACTCAACTTGGCAAGTGTTTTGAAGTTTAAGTGATTCATTCTTTGGTGCCACAGCTAGCTCTTGGAAGAACCAGCTGCAAGGCACAACTATTCAGACTTCACGTGATCTGACCAATCGATAACGTAGGTATTCCCCGAACGTTTACCTACCAATACAGTCAGACCAGTTGAATTCTGAACTGTGCATGTGTGTTGTTGAAAATTAACAAGGAAACATTTGTCACAAAGCTGACTGATACTGATCAGATTGTAACGCAAGTTATCAACAACTAGAATATCAGAAATAGAGATGTTACCATGGGTAAGCTTACCCTTACCCACAGTGTTAAGGCACAACTGTTCAGGTTCCTGCTGATCTGACCAGTCGATGATGTAGGTATTCCCCGAACGTTTGCCCACCAACACAGCCAGACCACTTGGACTCTGAACCGTGCATGTGTGTTGTTGAAACTTGACTATGTAACCTTTGTCACATAGTTGACTAATACTAATCAAATTATATTTAAGATTATCAACAACAAGGACATCAGAAATAGAGATGTTACCGTGGATAAGCTTACCCTTACCCACAGTGTTACCGTATGCATTGTCACCAAACACAATTTTAGCTCCTTTGTGTGGTGTGACGTCTGTTAGCAGCTTTTTATTTCCTGTCATGTGTCTTGCACAGCCGCTATCCAGGTACCACAATGTTGTTTCAGCTGCTGCTTTGTACCTATTATCCTGCAATCAAACAAGCTGCTTTTGGTACCCAATTTTACTTGGGTCCAGATTGGATTACCCCTTTCGGGACCCAGACTTGAATAACTTTCACAGTTTTCCCAGTTTTTGGATCCACAAAAGTCTGTGCATAATGACGGTGAGATCTGTTGAGTTTTGATTTCACATTTTGACCATATGAATATCTCCTTGGCTGAGTATTTTTCCAACCAGTTTTTACCTTCTTTGAGCTACGCCACGGTTGGTTAGGAACAAACGGTTTTTGACCAGCTTTCGCTTTGTCTTTGTCCAGTTTGTTCTTTAGCCAGTTAGGCTTGGACCTCTCAGGTTTTGAAAAGCCGATACCAGCTTTTCCATTATCGCTCAACTTTGGAGAGTTCTGATCATCATATTTTACCGACTCAAAGCAGTCATATATCACATTAGCTTTGACAAAGCTCATTTTATTGAACTTGTCATAGGCCTGCTGTGACTGAGTACTGGTCTCTCCTTCACTGAATTCACTACTATTGAATCCCAAACCAGACTTATCATTGGCTAGTTTTTGACTCTCGTTCAGTTTGTGAAGAGATCGAGAAGACCGAGTCCAGGCGCTCACTACTTGCTTCAATATTTCGATTTCAGCTTTGAGCTCACTGGTCTCATTTTTCAACACATCATTCTCAGCTGTTAGCTTACTCAACTCAGTCTTCAAGCTATCAATATCCTCAAGATCATCAGAACTTGATTCAATCGAACTACTTTTTAGACTCATGTTTTCAGCTTTAGCTTCCTCGAATGAGTGAGAAAGTTTCCTGTACTCTTTGACCATGTCATTTAGTGCTGTGACAAGGTCTTCTCGTGTAAATTCAACATTGGAGAAATCAAATACCTCATCATCCGATGTTTGATCAGCCATAAGACAATGAACCTCCTCCTGTTCACTATCGCTTGATGAAGAGCTGCTGGATGAGGATTCTGAATCAGTGTCCACCCAGCTCTTGGTGCTTTCCTCAGCAACCAGTACTTTCCTATCATGCTTGCGACTGGGTCTTTTGTCTCCTCTTGATCTCATCCTTTTCTCTTTCGACCTTTCTCTGAATTTGTCTTTGGATTTGTCCTTAGATCTTTCGACATTTCTTTCATCAGCTTCCTCATCTCTCTTGTATCGCTCTTCCTTCTTGTATCTATCCTCCTTATTCTCATCTCTTCTGTATCTGTCACCTTTCTTGGGCCTGTTGCACTCAGCTTCAAAATGCACTGGTCGTTCACAATTGAAACATATCACGTCAGATACAGATTTATCATTTTTATAGCTATTGTAAGGAGATGAAGGGTTGAAGGATCTTCTCATGAATTTCCCAAACTTCTTTACAAAGAGGGACATGGCGTCGTCACTGATCTGGTTGGCATACTTGCTAGTGCTGGGAGAGCATTGTTCAGTAGTTGTATTTGCTGCCAAAGCTTTCGTCGGTTGGGATGTGGAGGGACCAGCTTCTGCTCTTGTCTCCAACTCAAACTCATAGGCTTTCAAGTTGGCAAACAGATCGTGCAACTCCAGCTTGTTCAAATCTTTTTATTCCCTCATCGCCATAGTCTTCACGTCCCACTCCTTGGGTAACGCCCTCATGACCTTCAGTGCCAACTCTCTGTTACTATATTCTTTCCCAAGGCTGGTCAACTCTATGACAATTGCACTGAATCTTTCGTCGAACTCTGTCATGGTCTCTCCATCCTTCATCTTGATGGATTCGTACTTTTGCTAAGCGACTGTTAACTTGTTTTCTTTTGTCTCGTCGCTTCCTTCACATATCTGGGTTAGCTTCTCCCATATGTCTTTAACAGTAGGACAGTTCTTGATCTTACTGAACATGTTCTTGTCTTTGTCCAGCGTCTTGAATAGTATGTTCTTTGCCACGTTGTCTAGGTTCGCCTTTTTATTGTCCTCTCATTTCCAAGAACTGAGGCTCGCCGCTGGTTATCGCAACAGCCAGATTTGGCTTCATTATTTTCAATGGTCCTTCTGTGATGACATACCACATATCATCATCTATAGCTGCTAGATGTGATTGCATCCTAATCTTCCAATCATCATACTCTTCCCTCGAAAACAAAGGAATCTTGTTGTGAGAGATCGACATATTGAGATATAGTAAAGCGTGAAAAATAACTGTTCAATAACTGAGATCGCAGGCTCTGATACCAATTGATGGTCCCAGAAATATGATCAATATATATAGGAGTTCAGAAGGGGGGGGGGGGGTTTGAATGAACTCCTTGGATTTAAAATTCTCGTTTGAAAGTTTTACTAGCACTGCTAAACTTTAGTCCGAGTTACCAGACTTAAGGATCTCAGTTTAATGCAAATCTCTTGGCTAACAAAGATAGTGCGGAAAGAAGCCAATCGATTTGTGAACAGACAAACAATAAATAACTTTGCGGAATATAAAAGATAAGAGTCAGAAATTTGTTTCTGGAAGTTCGGATATAAATATTCTACGTCTCCCCTTCTTCCTCTTCGGAAGGTATCACTAGAAGATTTGATTTGTACAGATCTTCTGCACACACCCAGTCACCGAGCCTCGCTCAAGGTGAACTCCTAGTATCTCCACAACAATCCACGTAGACGCAGCTGCTGGTTTACAACACTTATCAATATTTTCAAACGGCTTTTTGAAAAGCCCGTTTGTTACAGACTCAACTAAATAACAACAGTGAATACAAGTTCTGTGAGACTGTAAAATCCTCTGGTTTCTTAAACAAAGAAACACGATTCAAGGGTTGAACCAGAGGATGACTTGAAGGTATTTCAGTGAATAACTAAGGTTGTATTCTTCAAGTCTTTGAGCTTTGTGAATATAACTTCAAAATGCAAGGGAAGCTCTGAGAATGTATTTCGACAGCGTGACCGCAAGATAATTAGAGTGAAGGATGTTTTATTCAATCCGTTTGGCGTTGTTCCATATTTGTGCAAACGTCGTAAACTGCTCTCTGATGCAGTGTACTATTTACCAAGAATAGTACTGATACTGTTCCTTCAATTAATGGAATATGTACGATTCAATCTTCGCCCTTGATTTCTTCTGATATGAACGCTTGAATCGATCCATTGATTTGCACAACTGTTGATGTCTTGAACAATTGAAAGAATACATCGGCTGATTACTTCATCGCCTGATAATATGCATCAGCTGATCTCTTGAAATATTTCACTTCAAAAAAAATATCGCCTGGTCCAAGATCACTGTAGCTACCTGCTGGTTTCCCTTAAGAGATGTACCTACTGGTTATTACCATCACAAAATCATCGACTGAATCTTAGCGCGAAGGCAAAACACTGTCGTATCCACTTATCCAAATGACATCGTTTAACTACCGCTAACATTAAGTACCATCGACTGGTTAATCGAACTACTGTAGCTATCTGCTGATTCTTCTGTAGCCATCTGCTGAATTTCACTGTAGCCATCTGCTGAATTATCAACGCAAACTCAAATGACTGAGATTATAGCGCTAGATCAAAACGCTGTCGTTTTAACTTATTTGAACACTGTCGTTTTGACTAATCCAAATGCTGTCGTTTTGTAATCCTTAACAAAACACGCTATCTCTCAAATGCTTGCGCCCGATGATTACCCTGGAAGAATTCACCTGCTGATTTCTAACCATTTGCTGATTATTTCATCTGCTGATTTCCTCTGAATAAACATCCTGCTGAAATCAACTATCGACTGATAATAATCTTCTGTGAAATTACAACGGCTGACTTTCCAGTAGCAACTAGTCTTATTTTGTTATCACCAAAACTAATAAATTTTATCCTAACATTATGCTTTCGCGCATTCTAGCTAACTTGCAAGCAATTCACAACATTTTATTGTAATCTCTCGCATTTTCTCAAATTCCTCATCCTTTACTCCTAGAAATGGCTGCTTCTTTCTTTGTTAATGCTATGCAGGTGGATTTCGCATCCGTGCTCGCTATGGAGCACAATGGTATGGTACGCATGTTCAAGACCCTGGAGGAAATATGGCTTAAGGGGTTTCTCGCGGGATCAGGTTCAGTATATTAAAGTGCAGTGGTTGAATTATTCGCAAATGCTAAGGTGGTCGTGGGAACGGTTATCAGCTTCATTGCCAATAGGAAACTGGCACTGACGAAGGAAATATTTGCTGAAGCTTTTGGCCTTCCAACAGAGGGAATGGCTAGTTTTCTCGAATCCCGACTCAAGCCATGGTGGATATGCGTAGGAGGTTTTCTGGGTCTGATGTGCCGTTCAGGGCACCCAACAAGAAGAAAGAGATGAAGATTGAGTACATGTTGTTGCACGATGGCAAAGGCACTATGTGCCAAAGCTGGTTCTTATGATATGGTCAAAAGCAAAAAGTTCGATCTGATAGTGACCGTCACTGCCGGTTTGAAAGTAAACTGGGCACAAGTTCTATTTCAGGTGTTGGTTGCTATGGTGAACAACCCTAACCGTCAATCACAAGGTTTCACAGTGAAGTATTTTATTGTTGGAGCGTTTAGTCAAGGCCGACCTCAGGGAGTCTGTCAAGCTCCTTCCTCAAAAAGTGTTGACCAACAAATCGATGCACACTTATATAAATAAAAATCTGGGTGTTGGACCAGTTGGTGATACCAGCAAGGTCTCAAGAGCTACCGCAAGTGCACAACAATCTACTGCAGACAGTCTTCCATCTTTCACTAACAGGGCTGAGAAGGAAGCCGGTGAAAAGAAAAAGCCTGCAAAGAAGGCTGGTGAGATGAGTCAACCAGAGAAGGCGGCTGTGGAGAATCCGAAGAAGAAGAAAGGAAAATTTGCTCAAATGGTGAAGAAACATAAAGTGGATGTACAACAGTCATTGGAGTCTAGGAGCCAAGCTGCTCCAGCGAAGTCCCAGTCTGAGACCAGCTTAGACGCGGATTCGAGCCCGCTGGAGAGGCTGAAGAAAGGTGGCGCTAAGAGAAAAATGGTTGTAGAGTCATCTGACCCGAAGGCTACTGTAACTGTTCCATCTGTGCTAATCACGAAGAAGCAACGGACCAAGAGAACAAAGAAAGTACAGCCCACTGCTGATCATCAAGCGGAGTCCCAACCTGATCCCATTCCTGATATACCAAATGGGGGTGACAAGGCTTCTACCACTGGTGGACCAGAAGCCACGATGGGTACAACTCCAGACTTGGAGAAACAAACCGATGCTGGCTCCACCGCTGATAATCAGGAAGAGCGTGAGGAGTTCACTGAAGTAGTTGAAACAGGGGCTGGTACCCAGAAAGAATATACGGAGGAGAGGCATGGATCTGCCCAACCAGCTCAGAAAGCTACAACCTATACTGACAAGAGTGTTTATGCTGCCATCGAGATCCAGAAATCAACTATGTCACCCACTTTCTTCCGAAAATTGACCCAGCTGATAAAGGCAAGGGATTTCTACCCTATTTTGATCGGCCGAACCCGATCGAGGAATACTACCTGCTGGTCAATAAAGATATAAGGGACAAATCAGAGTGCCAACTCCAACTCTTCGATCAATGGCGCAGGTTTTGCACTGGTTACCGGTTGAGCAAGATTCCGTCTATGAAGTTTGTGGAAGAGTTTGCAAAGACTGATAATAAATTGTTTTCATGGGCCGAGACGGACAAGGTTAGTGAGCTGCTTCGGAGAAGGGAGCTCATATGGTTCAAGATGGTGGATCTTCATATGCGTGAAGCTGTCATTGAGCACTGGAAAAATTTTCACAGGGATAACCATCAGCCAACCAAGATATCATGGCAATTCGCATGCTGGAAGCTGAATTGGCAAAGACCAGGAAGAGCATTAACTTGTTTCAAGCTAGAGCCGGTCTGACCGTCACTTATAATGAGCGATCTACAGATCGAGTTGTATCTTTGGAAATCATTCCAAGATTAACCTGGGAAGAATATAAAGCTCAGCTTGCACAGCTTACCCACTCCACACCAGATAAGCGAACGGATCAGGAACAAGAGCATCAGAATCCCGAACCAACGGAAGGGAAGATTGAGGAGATTGCTCGGACTGTTGAGAATGTGGAGGAAACAGAGTCGGAGCATCAAGTTCCAGAGAAGGAGCATTTGGGTTCTGTGGATGGACAACAGGTCCTGGAGCAACCAGCTCTTGGGGAAGAGGACCAGCCTCAAAAGAGTCCAACCCACGCTGGTCCAAGTTATGGTTATTTTGCACACTTTTCTATCCGCAATGAGGATAGTGAGGACAGTTTGGGTCCTTATCCCAGTTACAGTGCCAGTCCCACTTCCAATCGGGGTCCCAGTCCATCTAAGTTACAGATGGTTGTATATACTTACAATAGAGAAGAGAATAACAGTATAGCTCACGAAGATAGAGAAGATTCTACCCAAGCCGGTCCGCAGTACATAAGTGTTCCAACCCCCCAGATTCTGGAAAACACTACCAAGGAGCTCACATCTCTGAAAGACAGTGTATCTTCCCTGGACCTAAACCGCATGAAGGATGATACAAACTTTACGAGGCATAATACTGTGCAAATGAGGCGACAACTTGAAACATTAGTCGACGAGCTAGAAATCAAGATAAACATGCTGGAGTAGATAAACATGCTGGAGTCCACTCGGGTTCGTCACGTTACCGATAACCAACAAACCCTTACAGATGAAGTTGTGTCGCTAAAATCACAAGTTGCTGAAATGATTGACTGTCTGAAAGAGTTGCGTGATGCCAAAAAGGGGGAATGACTGAGTAAAAAGGGAGAAGAACCAAGTAAAAATAGAAGGTTGCTGCTGTAAAGGACTGGCTTAGTACTCTTCATATAGGGTAAAGCAAATTTTCCTATGTATATCTGATTTTTGTAAATTGTTTAATGGTCAATAAAATCTCTTTTTATGCGACAGTTTTGTCATCACAAAAAAGGGAAAAATTGTTAGAGTTAATTTCAGATGTTTTTGTGAAGACAAATAAAATAGATTAATCAGCTCAAGTTTTGGTGAAGACAAATAAAAGAGATGAATCAACACAAGGACACATGATCTGAATGGAGCTTACAACATTGGACGTAAAAATCAGATTGGAGCAGAGCTTCGCTGGTTAAGGACAAACCAGCTAAGGTGTAACGCCCATAAATCCTGATTATGTGAGAATGAGTGCATGACTAGGGGAAAAATTGTTTTTAGGATAATTATATGTCATTTTATGCGATTAAGTGATGATTTTATGCTTTATGATGTTCATGTCATTTTATTAGCCTGTTTGAGTTCTGGATGCGTGGACGAGACTAGGGACAACCGAGGTGTAAATTTATTTAAATTTTTAAGCCCTCATATTTTTAGAGCTAAAATTTATTATTTTAAGCAGCTTTTATGAAAATTAAGATTTTTATGTGTATGGGGTGAGGGGAACCCGTTTTTCGCTTATATGAGCTATTTTAATGAGCTTTACTACATTTTTAAAATTAGAGGATTTTATATCACGAAAATTTGAAGTTCAAAGTTTAAGTTTTGAGTTTAATTAACATTTTAATTAGTAGGGGCTGAGGAACGAAAAAACTCTCTTAATTTCCTAATTTATTATCCTTGGAGAGGTCTTTTGGAACACATCTCATGATTCTAAACCTAAGTTTCGAAACCCTAGCCTCCTACCTCCCTCACTCATGCCGTCCCTTCCTCTTGCACAAGCCCCATCGAGTTTCTTGGTTTTCTTGTTTGATTTCAAGGTTTGATCGTCCCATCTCGAGTCTTTCGTCCCGGTAACGCGTAGCCTACGTAAATTCTTCAAAAAGGCATGCTCAATTCTCTCCTTTTCTCACCATTTAAATCATAATATACTGTTTTTAAATGATTTTGCATGATTTGTATGTGAATTTATTAGATCTATGTTTGTTATTTGAGATCCATGCATGTATCATGATTTCTAACGCGTATTTGATTCGTTTCTTGATGTGCTTCGATCATGGACGGTTCATAGGATTGGGGTTCGAGTCAGGGTGCCCCAGTGGTGGTCCGAGGATGAGTGAAAGGGGGCTCGACTGGCTGATCGAGCCAAGGGCCGAGGCTTGATGGTGCATGCGACGGGCGGTGTGCGGCTGCCCTCTTTTAATGCATCTGCCGAGCGTTTGCAGCCATGGTTCAGTCTAGGATGTTGGGGATCCGGATCCGCCCCCCGGCTAGGCAGCGGAAGAACAATCAAAATAAACCGGGAGGCGATCAATACGAAAAACAAGACAATTACAGTAATCGTCATACATAGGGCTTTTTAGCATGTTACCTCGCTGGCACTTGTGCCTGGCTCCAACCGGTGTTTCAAGAACCCGGCTCTTCTCGGTAGATTGCGGTAGTTACGCCAATCCGGTCCACGACCAGATCCGAGACTCCTTCGTCAGGCTGCACTATAAGCCCTGACGAGATCAGCACGAACGGATTCTCCTCGTCGAGTTGGCCGGAAACTAAATTTCCGGCGACGGCGGCGGCGCGTGGAGGCGACGGCGGCGGCGGCTTTTGAGAGGAGGGAGGCGGCGTGTGCTTTGCTAGGTTTAGGGTTGTAGGTTGTGAATTGGAATTAATTATGAAGTCCTTAATGTCTAATTAAATAGACTTAACAATGGACTTGGACCGGCCCATCGGGCCCGGGTCCAAATGACGATATCCATTGCTGCGACTTCATCGTAAATCCGATCGCCGATCAGATCAGACCGATCGACTCAGTTTCCAAAACCGAATGTAATGATGTGAAAAACAATTTTTCAGATCATATAACCCTAAATCGCAAAATGACCGTTTTGCCCCTCAACAGCGGGAAACCCCGGTTTGACCCCTGTTGACTTTTAGGAAGTCGCACTTCCCGAAATCCTCTTCTCGTGCTCAACGCATTGAGCTGAGTATCCATGCAGGAATCTCGAATCTAGTACTTGTGTGACCCTCAATGGTTCAGGGATACAGCTAGCCGTGGGCCCACAACCATTGTGGCTCCGGAATCACAATTCCGGACCTGCCCAACGGATCATGGTAAAGCGTCTAGAAACATCGCCCCATGATCCCCTAGGTATCACTGATAGTGCCTGCAAGAACCAGTCGGTCGTGGTTAGCGTACGGTACGGTCCTTTCAATCCATATATCCCGTAGTACTTGTGTGACCCTCAATGGTTCAGGGATACAGCTAGCCGTGGGCCCACAACCATTGTGGCTCCGGAATCACAATTCCGGACCTGCCCAACGGATCATGGTAAAGCGTCTAGAAACATCGCCCCATGATCCCCTAGGTATCACTGATAGTGCCTGCAAGAACCAGTC
>KQ992380.1:122994-166906 GCA_001598015.1 Dorcoceras hygrometricum
AATGTTGTCCGCAGAGGCGACTCTCTCAACTGCTATGTCACCTCTAGCCACAATATCCCGGATTATGTGGTATTTCCTCAGTATGTGTTTGGATCTTTGGTGTGACCTAGGCTCCTTTGCTTGCGCAACGGCACCCGTGTTGTCGCAGTACACCGGGACTGGACCCTCTAGCCACGATATCCCGGATTATGTGGTATTTCCTCGGTATGTGTTTGGATCTTTGGTGAGACCTGGGCTCCTTTGCTTGCGCAACGGCACCCGTGTTGTCGTAGTACACCGGGACTGGACCAACTCCATTAGGAATGACGCCCAACTCTTGGACGAAATTCCTTATCCAAATGGCCTCCTTAGCAGCAGCTGATGCTGCAATTACTCAGCCTCAGTGGTTGAATCCGCGATGGTGTCTTGCTTGGAACTCTTCCAAGAGACAGCACCACCATTGAGCATGAATACAAATCCAGAGGTTGATTTCGTATCATCCACGTCACACTGGAAGCTAGAATCAGTGTAGCCTTCCAGTTTCAGTTCACCACCCCCGTAGACCATGAACATATTCTTAGTCCTTCGTAAGTACTTAAGAATGTCCTTCACGGCCTTTAGCGGCTCGCGGCACTCAGAGCATATGCGACGTCCGGTCTAGTTGAGATCATGCCATACATAATACTACGTATAGCCGAGGCATATGGTACACGTGCCATATTCTCTATCTCTTCATCAGTCTTTGGACACATAGACTTGGATAGAGTGACCCCGTGGCACATAGGTAGGTGTCCTCTCTTGGACTCTTCCATAGAGAACCTCTTAAGTACGGTATCGATGTAGGTAGCTTGGGTGAGTCCGAGCATCCGTTTAGATCTATCCCGATAGATCTGTATTCCAAGAATATAAGATGCTTCACCCATGTCCTTCATCGAAAATCTGCTAGACAACCATACTTTAGTTGACTACAACATTCCTACATTATTCCCAATGAGTAGAATGTCATCAACATAAAGTACGAGAAACCTCACAGCACTTTTAACTACCTTTTTATAGACACATGGCTCCTCGGGATTCTTGATAAAACCAAATTCCTTAATTGTTTCATCGAATCTCAGGTTCCAACTTCGCGATGCTTGTTTGAGACCGTAGATCGATCTCTGAATGGCCCCTCTCCGACCGGTAAGCTCGGTTCACTGCAAACATGTATGTAGTCACGTCCTTCATATTGACATCTTGGCGGATGTCTGGTCTCAGCCCATGGTGAACTGCCTCACTTCTCACTCTCCACCAGCGTGATCGAGGCACAAAGTTACACCCTCGCTAGAACTGCAGGACATACTCGACTACCGACTTGTCTCCCTGGGTGGAGACTTGTGAACTCCCAAATCAGCCGACTCCGAGCGTCCGTTGTGAAGTACTTCTCGAAGAATACGAGCTTGAACCTCTCCCAGGTCAGGTCCTCCAAGACTCATCCAACCACTGCACCCTCCCACCAGAGTGTTGTGTCACCCTTCATCATGAAGATAGCACATCTGTCAGCATCCTGGAGACCCATATAGGAGAAGATGGTCTCCGGGTTATGGATCCACTCCTCGGCACTAGCGGACTTGTAGTCCCAGCAAACTCCTTGGGTCCCTGCTTTCGGAACTGCTCAGCCATATCCTCCTCGTGCGACTTCCCAGAATGCTCTGACCAACACTCAAGCATCTTCGTGATCCCCGCTAGCATGTCCACGCTAGCCCTCTCATAAGGCGTCACAAGCGGAGGTGGGGGAGGAGGAGGTGTATCATCCTCCTGCTGCTCCCTAGAACGTTTGGGAGGTATACTAGCACACAAAATCCATTCACGTAAATTCAAGTGCATGACTAGGCGTCTAACTCTTAAACTTATAAGGTAAAACTAATGCAGAAATAGAACATGCACCATGCGAAAGTAAACATGAATTGTAAAACCCTAAAACTCACATACTGGCAGTGCGACTTCCGAGCTCCACGCAGCAGGCTAGTACCCCACCAGAACCACCGCTCTGATACCAACTGAAACGAACCGGTTTTTTTTTTTTTTTTGAAATGATATATGGAATAAACATTCTATAAAATTATAATTCGAACATTAAAATATTTTCTCAACATCACTATAAAACATAAATAAATAAATATCTCAAAAATAACATCGTTCATTTGACTAAAAATCAGAGTAAGTAAAGGTTGCGGAAAACTGAACATGTCAGATAAAATGAAACATCTGAATGGTCACGGGGTAGCAGCTGCAGCGGGCGCTCAGAGGTCCTCACCACCAGTAGGAGTCAAATCAACAGCAGGATCACCTGCACCATTTAAACCTAGTGAGTCTAAAGGCCCAGCATGCTCTATCTGATAATAGCAAAGTACATATAATAAAATCGCACAAAAGCACAAAGATATTGTAAAATAACTTAAAAACATGCATGCATTGACCGTAAACCATGGCTCAAAGCAGTCGTAACAGAACATAATCGTATATCATAACATAATGAAGCATGAACATAACATAACGTAAAGGTCGTGTGAGTCGTATCCATGATTAGTGGGCCATTACATTAATGATTGATCAATCATAAAAACCAACGTATGTGGCGATGCGGTTCATCCGACCTTACCTCAAGATCCCTCACACCTAGACATGGCCACGAGCCGGTTCCGAGTCCAACCTGTCGGTTTAGGGTCGGAAAAACCTGGAACTGGAACCTTTAGAATCGGTTCGATCCGGGTCTGGGAACCGGCGGTTCCGGGCCGGTTCAGGCTCTGAACCGGTTTTAAAAAAAAATTTAAATTTTTTTTTAAAACCGGTTCAGAGCCTGAACCGGCCCGGAACCGCCGGTTCCCAGACCCGGATCGAACCGATTCTAAAGGTTCCAGTTCCAGGTTTTTCCGACCCTAAACCGACAGGTTGGACTCGGAACCGGCTCGTGGCCATGTCTAGGTGTGAGGGATCTTGAGGTAAGGTCGGATGAACCGCATCGCCACATACGTTGGTTTTTATGATTGATCAATCATTAATGTAATGGCCCACTAATCATGGATACGACTCACACGACCTTTACGTTATGTTATGTTCATGCTTCATTATGTTATGATATACGATTATGTTCTGTTACGACTGCTTTGAGCCATGGTTTACGGTCAATGCATGCATGTTTTTAAGTTATTTTACAATATCTTTGTGCTTTTGTGCGATTTTATTATATGTACTTTGCTATTATCAGATAGAGCATGCTGGGCCTTTAGACTCACTAGGTTTAAATGGTGCAGGTGATCCTGCTGTTGATTTGACTCCTACTGGTGGTGAGGACCTCTGAGCGCCCGCTGCAGCTGCTACCCCGTGACCATTCAGATGTTTCATTTTATCTGACATGTTCAGTTTTCCGCAACCTTTACTTACTCTGATTTTTAGTCAAATGAACGATGTTATTTTTGAGATATTTATTTATTTATGTTTTATAGTGATGTTGAGAAAATATTTTAATGTTCGAATTATAATTTTATAGAATGTTTATTCCATATATCATTTCAAAAAAAAAAAAAACCGGTTCGTTTCAGTTGGTATCAGAGCGGTGGTTCTGGTGGGGTACTAGCCTGCTGCGTGGAGCTCGGAAGTCGCACTGCCAGTATGTGAGTTTTAGGGTTTTACAATTCATGTTTACTTTCGCATGGTGCATGTTCTATTTCTGCATTAGTTTTACCTTATAAGTTTAAGAGTTAGACGCCTAGTCATGCACTTGAATTTACGTGAATGGATTTTGTGTGCTAGTATACCTCCCAAACGTTCTAGGGAGCAGCAGGAGGATGATACACCTCCTCCTCCCCCACCTCCGCTTGTGACGCCTTATGAGAGGGCTAGCGTGGACATGCTAGCGGGGATCACGAAGATGCTTGAGTGTTGGTCAGAGCATTCTGGGAAGTCGCACGAGGAGGATATGGCTGAGCAGTTCCGAAAGCAGGGACCCAAGGAGTTTGCTGGGACTACAAGTCCGCTAGTGCCGAGGAGTGGATCCATAACCCGGAGACCATCTTCTCCTATATGGGTCTCCAGGATGCTGACAGATGTGCTATCTTCATGATGAAGGGTGACACAACACTCTGGTGGGAGGGTGCAGTGGTTGGATGAGTCTTGGAGGACCTGACCTGGGAGAGGTTCAAGCTCGTATTCTTCGAGAAGTACTTCACAACGGACGCTCGGAGTCGGCTGATTTGGGAGTTCACAAGTCTCCACCCAGGGAGACAAGTCGGTAGTCGAGTATGTCCTGCAGTTCTAGCGAGGGTGTAACTTTGTGCCTCGATCACGCTGGTGGAGAGTGAGAAGTGAGGCAGTTCACCATGGGCTGAGACCAGACATCCGCCAAGATGTCAATATGAAGGACGTGACTACATACATGTTTGCAGTGAACCGAGCTTACCGGTCGGAGAGGGGCCAGAGGGACATGATGGATGACTTCCAGCGGAAGAGACAGTTACAATAGACGGCTAGGGGCAGTTTTCGCAGCAGCCTGCGAAGATACCAACTCCTCAGGGACCACAGCAGCACAGACCCCAGGGCCAGCAAAGACCACATCAGCAGGGGACCAGTGCCCCTAGTCCTGGAGGGACACCACTCTGCAAGGAGTGCCAGAAGCAGCATCCAGGACCTTGCATGGCGGGATCAGGCAGATGTTACCATTGCAAGGAGCCAAGGCATATTTCTAGGGATTTCCCTAAGAAGAGACAGTCCACTGGTCATGTTTATGTGATGCAGGCGGAGGCTGTAGACCCATACACGACACTGCTCACACATGGTTCGGTCTAGGAGAACCGGCCGGACCTGGGGGTGGTCCTGCTGGTGGGGCTCCGACCATGGGTCGGAGCAAGGCGGCCGAAGGTCTAGGAGCGTCGGGTGTCATGGTGCGGCGGCTAGGGTTTTGCATGGACTTGGTCGGTTCGGTTGGGCCGGTTGGGTTGGTCCAACTGGACCAGGTCGGGTCAGTCGAGGGTCGGGCCAAATATTTTAAGTCGGTTGTGTGTCATGAATAAGCTACCTTACTATTGTGATTTTTATTTGTAACTTAACTGATTTCGAGGACGAAATCGATTTCTAGTGGGGGAGAGTGTGAGGACTAGAAATCTGTTAAGTATGATTTAAGAGCTAATCAGCTTTTGGATTAAGATTTGTCACGGAATTGTGATTTCTGGGTGTTTAGATTGGTTTAGAGTTGATCAGCTGTGAGTTGCTGGTTCTCGGGTGAGATCAGCATCGAATTTGGAGTTCAGATGTTGCCTAGCGTGTTTTCAGTAGCGGGCGTTGTTTCGTCGTCATTTTGGATTAGAGTAGAAGACAGCAGTGAGTTGCACGAGCATTCAGCTATTGGTATTCAGCAGTGGCGTAATCAGATGTCAACGCTAGTCAACTCAGCAGTGGCGTAATCAGATGTCAACGCTAGTCAACTCAGCAGTGAGTGTGTAACGAGAAGCAGCTGTTAGCGTTAGCGCACGCGAGAGAAGCTGTCACGTGTTGGTCAACAGCTGAGTTGACCACTGGTATAATTAACGTGGTTCAGCTGTTGCTAGTATAGGATGTCTGTTTCAGCTGTTGGAGCTATGCTACGTCGTTTTGTTAAGTTGGCACGACGTCGTTTGATATATGAGTTGGAAGAGCGTTGGAATGCTTGCATCGTTTCAGCAAAGAGCGAAAGCTGGTATCAGCTTTGAGAGGACTTGTGCCTTAGCTTAAGCAAAGATCTGAATTGCTTAGAACATTAGTGATTCGAGGATTTATATACCAAGTGCTGCTCAACGCTTAGCGTATTTTTGAACCCGATATTTCTTATCTACTTCTTCGAAACCCTTGATAGATACTTTTCATTTGAATCCTTCTCCGGTAGATTGCCGTCGATTTCCGCCGTGGTTTGGAGCGAGATTGGTGGCACTGAGCTCGTCTCGAGTTTCTCTTTCGAATGATACCAGTTATGTAAGGATCCACCCAGCTCCCTACTGTGGAGACCCTGGAGGGTGAACCCATACTCATAGGACTACCCACACCCCTGGAAGTGTGGTTAAACTGCCTCCCCAAGGAATTGAACCCGGGTCACCAGGCTTTTTACCCAAAGTTCACCTTCCCTGGTACCACTTCACCTTCCCTGGTCACCAGGCTTATTACCCACACCGACCGATTGGTTGTGTTTGAATACCACCGAGCCGTGATGGCTGACGGGCCTGATGATCACGGACCGATGATTTCCCCGGTTGATACACTGTGCGGGTATAGAGGCTCGATTGAGATGTACTGATAGTTGATTAGCAGGCCTTGTTGACCGATTCCTTTGGCATCCTCATGCATTTCATAACTTGAGATATAGCATGTTGCATGATTTTCTGTTTTTAGATAGCTCTTCGTACTGAGGCTTGACCTCGTATTTTCTTTTTCTGCTTTTTTTGTTTGGGTCTGTGTTGCCCAGTTGTAGGATCTTCACGTAACCAAGCTAGACAGACTGTAACTTCAGCTGGTCGATCCCCATTTCCTTGAGTCCCAGTTATTATATTACTATGTATGGATCCAGGGGATTCCCCAAGGTTGTATGTATTCGGGGGATCGCTGTTGATTTGATTTGAATTACCTGTTGTTGTAGGAGTTTAGATTTAAACTTGTATTTTGAGTATGGATATTTTTAACTGATGATTTGAGTTCGGGCCTAACTTGATTTCAAAAATTTTTAGCCCTGTTTTATGCTTCCGCGTTTATGTGCTTAATTGTGCTATTAATTATTGTTAATTAGCACGGGGCCTGACAAATCCAGATTTCACAGAAAATAACTTCGAGTTCATCATCTGGTTACCTTGTGTAATCGAGTTTTCAGTGTTAGAAACCAGAAGATTTACAGCCTCAATAGATTTGTATTTCATTGTTTCATTCATTGTTGAGCATGTAACAAACGTGCTTCACAAAGCCGTTTGAGAAGAAAATACTAAGGGTTGTAAACAGCAGCTGCGTCTGCTTATTGTTTGGTGTTGCTAGGAGTTCACCTGGAGCGAGGTGACTGGGTGTTTGCAGAAGGCCTGTAACCATCAAATCTTCTAGTGGAACCTTCTTGAAAAGGAAGAAAGGAGACGTAGGATATTGATATCCGAACTTCCATAAACAAATCTCTTATCCCTTAAACTTTTACATTACTGAATTTATTTATTGTACACTGTTCACTGAGTGATTGGCTTATTTCCGCACATATAATGTTAGCCAAGAAATCAGCATTTGGACTGAGATATCTTAAATCTGGTAACTCGGATTTAAGTTAAGCGGGTGCTTGTAAAACTTGTTTTAAAAAGGTTTCGAAAATTTAAAATACTAGGAGTTCATTCAACCCCCCTTCTGAACTCCTACAACTGTTTTTCGAGCCATATTGATCCTATCAATCTAGCTTGACCAGATCTCCCGATCCGATTTTCTCTTCTCTGAGCTGGTTTGTCCTTAACCAGCTTGGCTCTCTATTCTTCTCGTCAAGAGCCTATGTGTTTCTTGTTCTCTTGTTCCATTCAGACACCTATTCCAAACCATCAACAAGAACACATTTCTTCCACTGGTTGATTGAGTCAGTTCTCAAGGGTACTTTAAACCTTATCCTCGAAGAACTCCATTCTTGCACCAATTATTATATCCCTTATTTTTGGGATAGTAATCAGTTTTTATTCAGTCTATCTCCGGACTGAGATCCCTATGATGAACTGATTATAGTTGCGCTTAGTGATCTGACCTGCACTTGATCACTGAGCTTGTCTACGGCTCTGCACTTGAATACTGCACTTGTGCTGCACTTAATCTGCACTTGATCTGCACTTGAACAGTTCTGCACTTCATTGGATCTCACTGCACTTGACCACTGAGTTGCTCTTGCATCAAGCTGGTGAACCAGCTTGGTGTTATCTGTGACCTGGAAAACACTCTGCTGTACCAGCTCGGGTGTCTCCTCACTGTTCTAGCATGGACATCTTCAACGGTTCCAGTTTGGGCGTCCCCTTACTGTTCCAGTTTGGATATCTCCTTGTATTTTCAAGACAATCAAGGCTGCACATCAATCTTGAGCCGTTTGTAAGATAATATCAGGTTTTTTTTTAATCAAAATTAAGATTCTGATATGTAAACATAGATCCAACACTTTCTCATACATGGATCTGGATACCCCCAAAAATCCTCTGAGCCCATACTCCTCCAGCGATTTGAACATCCTCACCATGCCATCATCGGTCATGGTCAACACTGAATCAAAATTGACCACTAATGTTGACAAAGGTAGCCATGATAGTATTTGAGAAAATGGAAAGTAAAGAGCGATAGATTGCAAGGGAATTTCAAGATGCAGATAAGGTTTTGAAAGAGTAAGTAAAACAAATGAACAAGTACAGTGTATATATGTGAATGATGTGAGAGAAATATTAATGGACGCGCTTCAATCTAGGGTTGACCGGTGTTTAAAATTCAAAAACTTTAACCGTCGATTTGAAAATAATTTTAAAAGACAAAATAATCTCAATCGTTCAAACATTACTATATCAACACGGAAACATTAGTTCAAACACCATGATAAGATCTGATTGTATATGTCCCTAAGCTGTATCAGATCAACACGGACCAAATCAACATGGAGACATTCAGTAGACTACCGTTCTTATCTGTTTGAACCAAAAATTTCCCCGTGAACAACTAAAATAAGAAAACTTAGTGTCTGACAGGGGTTTTGTGAAGATGTCAGCTAATTGCTGATATGTTTGAACATGCTCTAGTCCGATGTCTTTCTTTAGCAGATGGTCTCGAATGAAATGATGTCTTATATCAATTTACTTGGTTTGGCAGTGCAGCACAGGGTTCTAAGTGATATCAATAGCCCTCGTGTTGTCTCCGAAGATGGGAGTTTCACTTGCATCAACACCATAGTCTCTGAGCTGTTGTTGTATCCACAAGATCTGAGCACAGTAGCTCCCAGCTGCTAAATACTCTACCTCGGCTGTAGAAGTGGCGATCGATGTCTGATTCTTGCTAAACCATGAGATTATCCTTCTCCAAGAACTGAAAAGTTCCACCTGTGCTACGCCGATCAATCTTGCAACCTGTGTAAACTGCATCTGAATATCCAATTAAATTGAAACTTGAGTCTTTGGGATACCAAAGGCCCACATTCTGAGTTCATTTTAAATATTTTAGGATGTGTTTAACAGCCATAAATGGGATTTTTTAGGATCATCTTGGAATATAGCAGACATACAGATAACAAACATGATGTCTGGTCTGCTAGAGGTTATGTAAAATAGCGTCCTATTATCCCATGATACAAAGTTGCCTCAACGGTAGTTCCAGCTTCATATTTGTTTAACTTGATTGAAGCACTCATCGGGGTTGCTGCTGGTGAACTTTTTTCCATCCCGAACTTCTTTAGCAGTTCTTTTGTATACTTCGCTTGGTTTATGAAGAATTCATGCTCAAGCTGCTTCACTTGTAGACCAAGGAAAATTTCAGCTCATCCAACATGCTAATATCAAACTTTTCCTGCATTAGCTTTGGAAATTTGTCACACATCTTAGGGTTAGTTGATCCGAAAATGATGTCATCAACATACATTTGTACCCATATATATAATCATTTTAACAAATTTAAACAATATTTTAACGATAGAGCCGATAACAAAACTATGATCAAGCAAAAAAATTTAGATAAAGTATCATACCAAGCTCTTAGTGCTTGCTTTAGACCATACAGAGCTTTGTACAATTTATACACATAATCTGGGTTGGTATTATCAATGACGCCAGGAGTTTGTGCAATATAAACTTCCTCAGATAGGATGTCGTTTAAGAGAAAAATTTTGAAATCAAAGTGTGCAAGAAAAATGTGAATTGCTTCTAATCTGGTTACATGTGCGAAGGTCTCATCAAAATCTATGCCTTCTTCGTGCCTAGATCCCTGAGCCACTAATCTAGCTTAATTTCTTACTACGGTTCAATTTTCATCAAATTTATTCCTAAATACCTATTTAGTATCTATCACATTCTGGTTAGTAGGTCTAGGAAACTAAGTGCCATACTTGTTATGTTCGAATTGACTGAGTTCGTCATGTATCACATATATCCATCTTGGTTTGCTAAGGCCTATTCCACCTTCTTAGGTTCTACGTGAGAGACGAATACAGAGTTCAAATACTCATCTATCTGTTAGAGTAGATGCCCAACTAGCCAACTTGTGGCGTGTGGGTTTTATTGACTCTTGTGTATAACGATCTTTATTTATGAAATACGCATTTCTTTATGGCATTATTTATTTTCATTATGTTATAATGTTAACAATCGTGTTGGATAAAGACCTAGAATGCACCATAGTGTATGTTAGATGTGATAGTGGATATGATGGCTATCATGAAACACATCTAATAGTCACTGTGTATTCTGAACTCGTTCCTAGTCGATTGGGCCGTCAAAATGAGGATAAGGCCGCCCGAGCTTGAGACTAGCATCTGCGATGTGAAGTACCATGTTTCATTGGTAGGGAACATTGTGATGTTCTGAGCATGCAGATGGATAGTGACTTGGTGATCTATCAAACTACCCTCGTTCGGACTTTCCAAGTGGTTACCATTTGTCGAGTGGATAAGTCCGAGGTCTTGGTTGTACTGATTAGTCCTCACTACTCGAAACGTCATTGAGACTCTACATGATAGGCGCCTCACTTTCACCCGTTTACCGACTCACTTGGGGTAATTAGGTGGCGGGATTGGGTGAGGTCCCGATGCATGTAGGAGTCAATGCTTCGTTGTCGAGGATTCACCGCTCGCTGTCATGCGTGAATATCCTATGCTATCTGAGGAGACAATAGTGTGATAAATCTCTGGCCAGAGTACTGGATGTGTTTTAGGTAAATGGGTTTGCCTAGTAACACTCGTGATGTCATTATTTGATCTCCAAGATGTATGCATAGTTATCGGATCTCTAGCGACTCTCGATTTACCAATGGTCGTTGATCTGATGGGGATATATGTGTTGAAAGGACCGTACTGTACGCTAACCATGACCAACTGGTTCTTGCAGGCACTATCAGTGATACCTAGGGGATCATGGGGCGATGTTGCTAGGCGCTTTACCATGATCCGTTGGGCAAGTCCGAAATTGTGATTTCGGAGTCACAATGGTTGTGGGCCCACGGCTAGCTGTATCCCTGAACCATTGAGGGTCACACAAGTACTGGATTCACGATTCCTGCACGGAAACTGAGCTCAATGTGTTGAGCATAGGAGGAGGAATTTAGGGAGTGCGACTTCCTAAAAGTCAACAGGGGTCAAATTGCGATTTCCCAAAGTTGAGGGGCTAAACTACTATTTTGGTCTAGGTGGTCTGAAAAATTGTTTCACATCATAATACTCAGTTTTGGAAACTGTGTTGATCGGTCCGATCTGATCACGATCAGGATTATGATGAAGCCACGGTGATGGAAATGAACCTAATGTTCATATGGACCTGGGCCTGACCCAAGTCCATTGGGCCGGTTCAAGCCCATCACTTATTTATTAAATTAGACCTAGGGCTACAACTAGAATACACTTGATACAACCCTAGCCTCCAAGTGGCCGCCCCCTCCCTCCTCTACCTCACGACCGCCGCTGCTCCTCCACGCGCCGCCGCGCCGCGCCGCGCCGCCATGCCGCCGCCATTGTGATCGGACTTGTTCCGATCGTATTTTCGAGAAGTTTCTGTCCGTGCCAAATTAGTCAGGCCTTCTAGTGCAGGCTGACGAAGGATTCTTGTTTTCGATCGTGGACCTGATTAGGAGGATCTACCGCCGCCTACCGTGAAGAGCCAGATTCCCTACGAATTTGGTTGGAGCCAGGCGCCTAGACGCCAGCAAGGTGACACTCTATAAAACATCCTATGCATGTTTTATTGATTATTTTGATGTATTGAACGTTTTTCGGGGCAAATTTTAAACTTCCGCTGCGCCCCCGAGAAACGGGATCCGGATCCGCCATTGTCGCCAACAGTGGTATCAGAGCCAAGGCTCGGATCCTTCAATACATTTTTGTGCAATATTGCATCAGATAAATTTTAAACTTCCGCTGCGCCCCCGAGAAACGGGATCCGGATCCGCCATTGTCGCCAACAGTGGTATCAGAGCCAAGGCTCGGATCCTTCAATACATTTTTGTGCAATATTGCATCAGATTTCGAACTTTTCAAAATCATAAAAAAAAACCGGCGGCACTGTAGCCACCGCACGCAGGCACTGTAGCCACCGCACGCAGGCACTGTCGCCGCCGCACGCAGGCACTGTAGTTGCCGCACGCCGGCACTGTAGCTGCCGCATGCTGCTCGTGCGGTGGGCGCCGCAGTGCGGCCGCCATCGGGCATACCCGTGGCAACGTTGCGACGGCTGTTTTGTGTTCTAGGTTTTGTTCGGGCCTGTCTCGGGCAGCCCATGAAGTTTTCGGGCCAATATTTGATATTAGGCCAATTTTGGTTGGACCAACAATTGATTTTGAAATTTTTGAGATTTTGGGCCTAAAATTATTTTAAGCCCAATTTGATGCAATTAAAATTGACAAAAATATGATTTTATTTATAAAATATGATTTTATAATTAAATATGATTTCGTTGGAAATTATCAAATTTGATTTGATTATTTAATTTATTTCAATTAATTAGATTGATTGCATGTTTGGGATGATCGAGAGCCATGCCCAATGTGTTAGGTGTATGCTAGGTTTTGCGATTTTGGTTGTAAATATTATTGATATCATTTATAAAGTGGGCCTGGTTTATGGCCCGTTCCCACCCCTTTAAATTGTATCCCAATGTGTCATGGATATTTAATGTAAATATTAGATTTAGTGGGAGGACATTTGAAGATGGTGGCGATGACGATCAAAGATATTGAAGATCGAAGAACTATAAAACATGAAGCTAATGTAATAGAATTGCATTGCATATTGCATTTCACCTAGGACTGGACCTAGGTCCGTGATTGGCAACCACGGACCGCATAGCTCTCGCGATCGATCATGCCAAAGTTTTATATATGTGATATATATGTTAGTTGAATCCGCATGTTAAATTATGATTTAATTATTGTTGAGACCAAATTTTCAAAATTAAAATCCCTCGTTTTAAAATTTGATTTAAAACTGATATCAAGATTAAAAGTTTATTCGATAAACTAAGGAAATTTAAATTTGTTTAAATTCTCCTATCTTCCATCACAATGAGTGTACGTCGATGCTACCCGTATACATGGCCCGGCTCATATTATTGAGGGGGTTATGTATGCCGGAAAGACTGTACACGTCATTGACACTTGCTGTGAGTTCTTCCATCAACAATGAGTGTACGTCGATGCTACCCGTATACATGGCCCGGCTCATATTATTGAGGGGGTTATGTATGCCGGAAAGCTGTACACGTCATTGACACTTGCTGTGAGTTGGTTGGAACTCCCTTTAACGTTGGCTCATATTATTGGGGACGTTAAGGGGACCGTCCTTCACGACTCAACATTGATGGGTCATCTTGACACGTGATAGTAATCGGCGTCATATTATTGGGCCCTTACTGGACGTGAGGTAAATACATGGAGGTTGCACCGGTTGCAATTGGGATCTACCTTTTGAGGATCATGGTTGGCTGATATTATTCGGGACCATGATCGCTTGATTGGACTCTGTGTATCCACTAAGGAAACTTGCTTTCCCGATTTCATTAGAGGGTGGTGAAATTGTTAAAATAGTGGGAGGGTAATTCATAAAACTAAATGACCTTGTTTTATGTCTTAGCGTTTTTCATATATAGTTAGTAATGCATGTCTGTTTTTCTTTTCAGTATAAACTGGTTATAAAATGTCTTCGATCAAAAATCCACTCGCTGCTATACTGGATAGCAATAAGTTCACTGGTCTGAACTACCAAGACTGGCTTCGAAACCTCAGTATTGTATTGGCTTCGGAGAAACTTCTCTACACGTTAGAGAAGAGCCCTCCGAAGGAAGCCCCTGCCGATATCAGCCCTGAGGAGCTGACTAAGCTTAACAAATGGTGGGACGACGAGCTTAAGACTCGATGCTATATGATGGCATCGATGTCCAACGAAATGCAACGGCATTTCGAGAAGACGGTGTATGCTGCTGACATACATCTTCATCTCAAAGAGCTGTATGGGGAGAACTCTCGACATGAGAGGTTCACCACTGTCAAGGAGCTTATGACGAGCTGCATGCGCGATGGGACATTTGTCCGCGAGCATGTGGTTCGTATGATTGGTCTCATTGAAAAGTTGGTGGGCCTTGATATCACACTTCCACACGAGCTTTCTGTGGATTTGCTTCTCCTCTCACTCCCCGCTGCATTCGACCCCTTTGTGGTCAACTTTAACATGAACAATTTGGAAGCCACCCTTGAAGAGGTGGTGAACATGCTTGTAGTGTTTGAGGGGACCATAAAGAAGGACAAGCCCATCCTCCTTATGGGATCTTCTTCCTCTGTGAAGAAGGGGCCCAAACGCAAGGGTAAGAAGCGTTATGCCCCTGCGAAGGAGGAAAAGCCCACTAAGAAGCCCAAGGCAAAGGCTTCCAAGTCAAACAAGTCTGAGGATGTTTGCCAACACTGCCACAAGCCTGGGCACTGGAGGAGGAACTGCAAGGAGTACCTCGAGCAGTTGCGAACTGCAAAAGGTATGTTCTATATCGAAATAAATATGTCTCTTAATTCGACTTCTTGGGTACTTGATACCGGATGTGGATCTCATATCTGCAATGATTTGCAGGTGATGACAAGAAGCCGACGTCTTAGAGAGGGTGAGACCCACTTGAGGCTGGGCAATGGAGCAAGGGTTGCTGCAGTAGCTATAGGAGATGTTTATTTATTTCTGTCTTCAAATTTTAGGTTGTTATTGAGAAACGTTTTATTTGTTCCCGAATTATTAAAGAACATTATTTCTTTTTCTATGCTTGATAGTGATGGATATTCTTGTTTTTTTGCTAATTCGATTTGTAAGATATACAGGAATGAATGTTTAATTGGATTTGGGGAACGCGAAAACGATTTGTACACATTAAAATTAAAAGAAGTTCCAACTTACGATGTGGAAACACATACAACAACAATTAAAAGGAAAAACGATAGCTTTAACCCAGCACAACTTTGGCACGCTAGGCTAGGTCATATTTCCCTAAGTAGGATGAACAAGTTAGTTAGGAGTGACATGTTTGATTTGTCAGACATTAACTCCCTACCGACTTGTGAGTCTTGTCTCAAGGGAAAGATGACTAAACAACCCTTCAAGGGCAAGCCTGAACGTGCTCAAGGTCTATTGGATTTGATCCATACTGATGTGTGTGGCCCACTTAGCATTGGTACTAAGTACTGTCACACGTACTTCATCACCTTTACCGATGATTGCTCTAGGTATGGGTACTTGTACTTAATGAAGCACAAGTCTGAATCCTTTGAAAGGTTCAAAGAATTCAAGGCTGAAGTAGAAAATCAGTTAGGGAAAAGTATTAAAGCACTCCGATCCGATCGATATGGTGAATACTTGAGTGCTGAATTTCAAGACTATCTTAAAGAGAAAGGGATTCTCTCGCAGTGGACCCCTCCGGCCACACCACAGCTCAATGGTGTAGTGGAGCGTCGTAATCGAACCTTGATGGACATGGTTCGATCTATGATGAGCTTCACTGAACTTACTCCCTCATTTTGGGGCTATGCGCTCGAAACGACGGTAATGTTGTTGAACAATGTCCACATCAAGGCGGTGGATAAAAATCCATATGAGATATGGATGGGCAAATCACCCAAATACTCATACATGAGAATTTGGGGATGTCCTGCTTACGTGAAGCAGACAGTGGGAGATAAGATGGATACTAGATCCATATTATGTTACTTCGTTGGGTATCCAAAGAATTCAATTGGATACTACTTCTACTATCCAAACGAAACAAAAGTGTTTGTTTCTAGAAATTCCACCTTTATGGAAAGGGAATTTCTACTCGATAGAAAAGCCAAGATAGTAGATCTCGAAGAGGTTCGAGAACCGTCTGAAGTACCAAGTGAGTCTCCCACACCTCCAGAGCCAGTACCAGAAATGGTCTCACCTAGGAGATCTGAAAGGATTCCTAGGGCTCCTGAAAGATATGGTTTTCTCCTTGAAGGTGATCAAAATGATCAAGTTATTGGATGTGATCCAAGAACTTTCAAGGAGGCAATTTCCGATGTTGATTCTAATTTATGGCTTGAAGCAATTCAGTCTGAGATTGACTCAATGCATGCTAACCAAGTTTGGACTTTTATTAATCCTCCCGAAGGAATTGTTCCTATTGGGTGCACATGGATATACAAGAGAAAACTTGGGCCTGATGGTAAGGTACTGACCTACAAGGCGCGACTGGTCGCAAAAGGTTACACTCAAAGGCAAGGTGTTGACTATGATGAAACCTTTTCACCAGTCGCAATGTTCAAGTCAATTAGAATCCTACTTGCCATAGCTGCATGGTACGACTATGAGATATGGCAAATGGATGTGAAAACTGCGTTCCTCAATGGAAACATTAAGGAAGAGATCTATATGACACAGCCTGAGGGTTTCACATCTGTAGGAAGTGAGCATAAGGTATGCAAACTTCAGAGATCGATCTACGGTCTCAAACAAGCATCGAGGAGTTGGAACCTGAGATTCAATGAAACAATTAAGGAATTTGGTTTCATCAAGAATCCCAAGGAGCCATGTGTATATAAGAAGGTAGTTAAAAGCGCTGTGACATTCCTTGTACTTTATGTTGATGACATTCTACTCATTGGGAATGATGTAGGAATGCTGCAATCAACTAAAGTATGGTTGTCTAGTAGATTCTCGATGAAGGACATGGGTGAAGCATCCTATATTCTTGGAATACAGATCTATCGGGATAGATCAAAAAGGATGCTCGGACTCACCCAAGCCACCTACATCGATACCATACTTAAGCGGTTCTCTATGGAAGAGTCCAAGAGAGGACACCTACCTATGTGCCACGGGGTCACTCTATCTAAGTCTATGTGTCCGAAGACTGATGAGGAGATAGAGAGTATGACACGTGTGCCATATGCCTCGATAATAGGTAGTATTATGTATGGCATGATCTCAAATAGATCGGATGTCGCATATTCTCTGAGTGTCACGAGCCGCTACCAGGCCAACCCGGCCAAATGCATTGGAAGGCTGTGAAAGATATTCTTAAGTACTTGCGAATGACTAAGAATATGTTCATGGTCTATGGGGGTGGTGAACTGAAATTGGAAGGCTACACTGATTCTAGCTTCCAATGTGACGTGGATGATTCGAAGTCAACCTCTGGATTTGTATTCATGCTCAATGGTGGTGCTGTCTCTTGGAAGAGTTCCAAGCAAGACACCATCGCGGATTCAACCACTGAGGCTGAGTACATCGCAGCATCAGCTGCTGCTAAGGAGGCGGTTTGGATAAGGAATTTAGTCCAAGAGTTGGGCGTAATCCCTCATGGAGTTGGTCCAGTCCCGGTGTACTGCGACAACACGGGTGCCGTTGCGCAAGCAAAGGAGCCTAGGTCTCACCAAAGATCCAAATATATACTGAGGGAATACCACATAATCCGGGATATTGTGGCTAGAGGTGACATAGCAGTTGAGAGAGTCGCATCTGCAGACCACATTGCTGATCCACTTACGAAGCCCTTGCCAGGACCGTTGTTTGAAAAATATCGCGAAACAATGGGACTGCGTCTGATGAGTAGTTGGCTATAGGGCAAGTGGGAGATTGTTAGAGTAGATGCCCAACTAGCCAACTTGTGGCGTGTGGGTTTTATTGACTCTTGTGTATAACGATCTTTATTTATGAAATACGCATTTCTTTATGGCATTCTTTATTTTCATTATGTTATAATGTCAACAATCGTGTTTCATTGGTAGGGAACATTGTGATGTTCTGAGCATGCAGATGGATAGTGACCTGGTGATCTATCGAACTACCCTCGTTCGGAATTTTCAAGTGGTCACCATTTGTCGAGTGAATTAGTCCGAGGTCTTGGTTGTACTGATTAGTCCTCACTACTCGAAACGTCATTGAGACTCTACATGATAGGCGCCTCACTTTGACCCGTTTACCGACTCACTTGGGGTAATTAGGTGGCGGGATTGGGTGAGGTCCCGATGCATGTAGGAGTCAATGCTTCGTTGTCGAGGATTCACCGCTCGCTGTCATGCGTGGATATCCTATGCTATCTGAGGAGACAATAGTGTGATAAATCTCTGGCCAGAGTACTTGATGTGTTTTAGGTAAATGGGTTTGCCTAGTACCACTCGCGATATCATTATTTGATCTCCAAGATGTATGCATAGTTATCGGATCTCTAGCGATTCTCGATTTACCAATGGTCGTTGATCTGATGGGGATATATGTGTTGAAAGGACATACTGTACGCTAACCATGACCAACTGGTTCTTGCAGGCACTATCAGTGATACCTAGGAGATCATGGGGCGATGTTGCTAGGCGCTTTACCATGATCCGTTGGGCAAGTCCGAAATTGTGATTTCGGAGTCACAATGGTTGTTGGCCCACGGCTAGCTGTATCCCTGAACCATTGAGGGTCACACAGGTACTGGATTCACGATTCCCGCACGGAAACTGTGCTCAATATGTTGAGCATAGGAGGAGGAATTTAGGGAGTGCGACTTCCTAATAGTCAACAGGGGTCAAATTGCGATTTCCCAAAGTTGAGGGGCTAAACTGCTATTTTGGTCTAGGTGGTCTGAAAAATTGTTTTCACATCATAATACTCAGTTTTGGAAACTGTGTTGATCGGTCCGATCTGATCGACGATCAGGATTATGATGAAGCCACGGTGATGGAAATGAACCTAATGTTCATATGGACCTGGGCCTGACCCAAGTCAATTGGGCCGGTTCAAGCCCATCACTTATTTATTAAATTAGACCTAGGGCTACAACTAGAATACACTTGATACAACCCTATCCTCCAAGTGGTCGCCCCCTCCCTCCTCTACCTCACGACCGCCGCCGCTCCTCCACGCGCCGCCGTGCCGCATCGCCGTGCCGCCGCCGTCGTGATCGGACTTGTTCCGATCGTCTTTTCGAGAAGTTTCCATCCGTGCCAAATTTGTCAGGCCTTCTAGTGTAGGCTGACGAAGGATTCTTGTTTCCGGTCGTGGACCTGATTAGATAGTAGGCTGACGAAGGATTCTTGTTTCCGATCGTGGACCTGATTAGGAGGATCTACCGCCGCCTACCGTGAAGAGCCAGATTCCATGCGAATTTGATTGGAGCCAGGCACCTAGACGCCAGCAAGGTGACACTCTATAAAACATCCTATGCATGTTTTATTGATTATTTTGATGTATTGAACGTTTTTCGGGGCAAATTTTAAACTTCCGCTGCGCCCCCGGGAAACGGGATCCGGATCCGCCATTGTCGCCAGCACTATCATCTGGCCTTGGGTTCTAAGAGGTGCAGAAGGGTTACCGATGACCAGCTCGGGTGGATGATTCTTAACCACCTAAAACCAGATCTATATGGAGCCGTAGTGCTTGAGTTGGCTTCTTCTTCACCAGGTAGATTCGACCATTCTTGAGCCTCGCCTGAGTTGACTACTTAATTAGGAGAACTTGTAAAGGCTTGGGTGTGTTCTATTGGATTAGCTGAAGCATCGCCAGCTGCATCAGCTTAGACACCATTTTCTGTATCAGCTGATATCTCTTCTGCTGGATCATCTTGGATGACTTCTGCTGGTATTCTAACCTGTATCTCATCATCATTTGATTCAAAGAGGTTAGTAGATTCTAGTCCGTTTCTCCTATTATTTGTAAATGCAATAGAGTTAGACGAAAAATTGGCTCATCAAATATAACATGTATAGACTCTTCAACTGTCAGCGTTCTATTGTTAAAAACTCAATAAGCTTTGCTAACAGCTGAATAACCAAGAAAAATGCCAATTTCAGCTCGTGCATCGAATGCAGATAAATGCAATTTTCCATTATTATTAATGTAACAACGGCAACCATAAACTTTAAAATATGTAATACTTGGTTGTTTGCCATTCCAGATCTCATATGATGTTTTTCCCTCTTTCTTATTTATCATAGATCCGTTCTGTGTATAACATGCAGTGTTCATCGATTTTGCCCTAAACTTTTGAGAAATCCAGAATCAGCAAGCATAGTTCTTGCAGCCTCTTTTAAAGTACGAGTACGTGCTCAGCTAAACCGTTCTGCAGATGTGATATGATCACAGATAACTCATGTAAGATTCCGTTGTGTTCAATAAAGGAGGATAATTTCTATTTAAAAACTCAGTTCCACGATCACTCCTAAATTCTTTTAGTAGAAGAATATTTCTCATTTTTAAATCGAGTTAAAAAGTTTATCAGATGGTCTGTGATCTGGTCTTTTGTTTTCACTAATATTACCCAGATAAACCTGGAATAATCATCAACAATCACCAAGGTGTAATTCGTTCCCCCTAAGCTGGTTACTTGTATAGGGTCAAAGGGGTCCATGTGCAACATCTCTAAGCTTCGGAAAGAAGAGTTACAACCTTTATTCTTAAAAGCAAATCGGACTTGATTTCCAAGCTGACAAGTGGAACACAGTTGATCTTTTGTAAAATCAATTTTGGGCAAACCGGTGAACAAATATTTCTTATACAGACTGACTATGGTTTTAAAATTTGTATAATTCATGTTTTTAGGCCACAACCAATCTTTAGAAGAATCAGCAATTAAAAAAGTAGATGCAATTACCAGCTGATCTGACCAATTCATTTTATAAGTGTTGTCCGATCTGTGTCAAGTAAGAACAGTCAAACCAGCAAAGTTCTGAACTGTGCATATGTGTTTGTAAAAATTAACCACATAATCATTATCATGTAATTGACTAATGTTGATTAAATTATATCATATATTCTCAACCAGGAGCACGTCATTTATGGTAATGTTACCATCCTTGCCCATAGTTTCACCTTTGAGTTGTCACCAAATGTGATTCTAGGTCCTTTGTGGTGCTTGATGTCTGATAGCATCTTGGGGTTTCCTGTCATTTACTTGGGTCCAGATTGGACTAACCCTTTTGGGACTCATACTTGAATTACTTTCACAGTTCTTCCAGTCTATGTTTCCAGTAGGGTGCGTGCTGAAAGAGTGCGTGATCTTTTGAATTGTGGTTTCATATTCTGACCATTTAGATCATGTCTCAGCTGACCATTTCTTTTATGCTTTCTCACAACCATTGAACCACGCCGTTGCTGGTTCAGATCAGATGACTGTGGACCAGATTTCACTTGGTCCTTGTCCAGTCTGTTCTTTATACAACTGGGCTTAGTTTTCTCAGGTGGAGCGTAGCCTATACCATGTTTGCCTTTCTGATTCAGCTTTTCAGCGTTCTGGTCATCATATTTGACCAATTCAGTTGTGTCATGTATCACACTGACTTTGAAAAAATTCATATTCAATTTTTCATATACCAAATTTGACTGAGTATACATTTCAACTGAGCTGCTTGCTTCCGAGCTGAATCCTAAGCCAGTTTTATCATCCAGTTGCTTCTGGGCCTCATGCAGCTTGCTCAAGAAAACAGAAGACTTTGTCCACGAGTTCATTATTTGATTTAATTTTATGTTTTCAGATGTGATCTCAGCGGACTCTTTTTTCAGTAGATCATTCTCAGATCTGAGCTTACTTAACTCAATCTCAAGACTGACAAGCTTCCAAGCTGTGAGCAGCTCGGATGGCCTGAGCTTTTGGCTTTTGCTTTCAGCTTTAACCTCCTTAAATGACTGTGGTAGCTTATTATACTCATGGACCATTTCGTTTAGTGCAGAAAAAAGGTCCTCACGTGTAAATTCAACGTTAGACAAGTCAAATACCTCATCACTGTCATCTATCATGAGATAGTGTACTTCTTTTTGCTCACTCTCACTAGATGAGCTGATTGAGGTACTCTGATCTGAATCGGAGTCCACCCATTTGTTGCTCTCCTCAGCAACAAGCACCTTGCAGTCATTCTTTTTCTTGAAGGTCTTTCTATTGCTGTTGGATCTGGATAACAGATCCAGATCTGAGTTTTGAATTACACAAAACCTGTTATTGTGTTTCTAACGTTTCTACTAAGTGTGCAGATGTTATCTGGAAATACAACAAGAGAATTTGAATCAGATACCGTAGCAGAACAAGAGCTGAAAATAGTAAAACGTGATTTCAGAGGCCTAAACGAAGGAATTTGGCCGAAAAGCAGCTTAGGTCATCAAATGAAGTTTTATGTGTTGTGCTCGTTGGATCATTCCGGAGGGAGTAGCACTGGTCTCATGCGAAAATATGCAAGTTGGTTCAGATGGATCAGCTGGAGAAAAGATAAAGTTCACAGCTGGTTTGGTTTATCACTTAGACGGCAGCTGGATTAGCAATGGAGACATACAAAGTTGAGTCAGTTGTTCGTATTTAGGCGGAGGCCAAAATTAGACCAGCAGCAACTAACATACACTATGGTGCATTCTAGGTCTTTTCCAACACAATTGTTAACATTATAAAATAATGAAGATAAAGAATGCCATAAAAGAATACGAATTTCATAAATAAAGATCGTCATACAAAGAGTCAATAAAAACCCACACGCCACAAGTTGGCTAGTGGGCATCTACTCTAACAATCTCCCACTTGCCCTAAAGCCAACTACTCATCAGACGCAGTCCCATTATTTCGTGATGTTTTTCAAACAACGGTCCTGGCAAGGGCTTCGTAAGTGGATCAGCAATGTTGTCTGTAGAGGCGACTCTCTCGACTGCTATGTCACCTCTAGCCTCAATATCCTGGATTATGTGGTATTTCCTCAGTATATGTTTGGATCTTTGGTGAGACCTAGGCTCCTTTGCGTGCGCAACGGCACCCGTGTTGTCGCAGTGCACCGGGACTGGACCAACTCCTTCAGAGATTACGCCCAACTGTTGGACGAAATTCCTTATCCAAACCGCCTCTTTAGCAGCAGCTGATGCTGCGATGTACTCAGCCTCAGTGGTTGAATCCGTGATGGTGTCTTGCTTGAAACTCTTCCAAGAGACAGCACCATCATTGAGCATGAATACAAATCCATAGGTTGACTTCGAATCATCCACGTCACATTGGAAGCTAGAATCAGTGTAGCCTTCCAATTTCAGTTCACCACCCCCATAGACCATGAACATATTCTTAGTCCTTCGTAAGTACTTAAGAATATCTTTCACAGCCTTCCAATGCATTTGACCGGGGTTGGCTTGGTAGCGGCTCGTGACACTCAGAGCATATGCGACATCCGGTCTAGTTGAGATCATGCCATACATAATACTACCTATTGCCGAGGCATATGGCACACGTGTCATATTCTCTATCTCCTCATCAGTCTTTGGACACATAGACTTAGATAGAGTGACCCCATGGCACATAGGTAGGTTTCCTCTCTTGGACTCTTCCATAGAGAACCTATTAAGTATGGTATCGATGTAGGTGGCTTGGGTGAGTCTGAGCATCCTTTTTGATCTATCTCTATAGATCTGTATTCCTAGAATGTAGGATGCTTCACCCATGTCCTTCATCGAGAATCTACTAGACAACCACACTTTAGTTGACTGCAACATTCCAACATCATTCCCAATGAGTAGAATGTCATCAACATAAAGTACAAGGAATGTCACAGCATTTTTAACTACCTTGTTATACACACTTGGCTCCTCGGGATTCTTGATGAAACCAAATTCCTTAATTGTTTCATCGAATCTTAGGTTCCAATTTCTCGATGCTTGTTTGAGATCGTAGATCGATCTCTGAAGTTTGAATACTTTATGCTCACTTCCTACAGATATAAAACCCTCAGGATGCGTCATAAAGATCTCTTCCTTAATGTTTCCATTAAGGAACAAAGTTTTCACATCCATTTGCCATATCTCATAGTCATACCATGCGGCTATGGCTAGTAGGATTCTAATGGACTTGAACATTGCGACTGGTGAAAAGGTTTCATCATAGTCAACACCTTGCCTTTGAGTGTAACCTTTCACGACCAGTCGTGCCTTGTAGGTCAGTACCTTTCCATCAGGCCCAAGTTTTCTCTTGTATATCCATTTACACCCAATAGCAACTATTCCTTCGGGAGGATTAACAAGAGTCCAAACTTGGTTTGAATGCATCGAGTAAATCTCAGATTGCATTGCTTCAAGCCACAAAATAGAATAAGCATCGGAAATTGCCTCCTTGAAAGTTCTTGGATCACATCCAATAGTTTGATCACTTTGATCATCTTCAAGGAGGAAACCATATCTAACAGGAGCCCTAGGAACCCTTTCAGATCTCCTAGGTGCGACCATTTCTGGTATTGGCTCTTGTGGTGCGGGAGATTCACTTGGTACTTCAAATGGTTCTCGAACCTCTTCGAGTTCTACTATCTTGCCTTTTCTATCAAGTAGAAACTCCATTTCCAGAAAGGTGGCATTTCTAGAAACAAACACTTTTGTTTCATTGGGATAGTAGAAGCAGTATCCAATAGAATTCTTTGGATACCCAATGAAGTAACATAAGATGGATCTATTATCCAGCTTATCTCCCACTGTCTGCTTCACGTAAGTAGGACATCCCCAAATCCTCATGTATGAGTATTTGGGCGGCTTGCCCATACATATCTCATATGGAGTTTTATCAACCGCCTTGGTGTGGACATTGTTCAACAACATTACCGCCTTTTCGAGCGCATAGCCCCAAAACGAGGTAGGAAGCTCAGTGAAGCTCATCATAGATCGAACCATGTCCATCAAGGTTCGATTACGACGTTCCACTACACCATTGAGTTGTGGTGTGGCCGGAGGGGTCCACTATGAGAGAATCCCATTCTCTTTAAGATAGTCTTGAAATTCAGCACTTAAGTATTCTCCACCTCGATCGGATCGAAGCGTTTGAATACTTTTCCCCAACTGATTTTCTACTTCAGCCTTGAATTCTTTGAACTTTTCAAAGGATTCAGACTTGTGCTTCATTAAGTACAAGTACCCATACCTAGAGTGATCATCGGTAAAGGTGATGAAGTATGTGTGACCGTACTTAGTACCAATGCTAAGTGGGACACACACATCAGTGTGGATCAAATCCAATAGGCCTTGAGCACGTTCAGGCTTGCCCGTGAAGGGTTGTTTAGTCATTTTTCCCTTGAGACAAGACTCACAAGTCGGTAGGGAGTTAATGTCAGACATATCAAACATGTCACTCCTAACCAACTTGTTCATCCTATTCAAGGAAACATGACCTAGCCTAGCGTGCCAAAGTTGTGCCGGGTTCAAGCTATTATTTTTCCTTTTAATAGTTGTTGTATGTGTTTCCACATCGCGAGTTGGAACTTCTTTTAATTTTAAGGTGTATAGATCGTTTTCGTGTTCCCCAATTCCAATCAAACATTCATTCTTGTATATATTGCAAATCGAATTGGCAAAAATGACAAGAATATCCATCACTATCAAGCATAGAAACAGAAATAATGTTCTTTATTAATTCGGAAACAAATAAAACGTTTCTCAATAACAACTTAAAATTTGAAGACAGAAATAAATAAACATTTCCTATAGCTACAGCAGCAACCTTTGCTCCGTTGCCAAGCCTCAAGTGGGTCTCACCCTCTCTAAGACGTCGGCTTCTTGTCATTACCTGCAAATCATTGCAGATATGAGATCCAAATCCGGTATCAAGTACCCAAGAAGTCGAATTAAGAGACATATTTATTTCAATATAGAACATACCTTTCGCAGTTCGCAACTGCTCGAGGTACTCCTTACAGTTCCTCCTCCAGTGGCCAGGCTTGTGTAAGTGGTGGCAAATATCCTCAGATTTGTTTGGCTTTGAAGTCCTTGTCTTGGGCTTCTTGGCGGGCTTTTCCTCCTTCGCAGGGCAGAACGTTTCTTACCCTTGCGTTTGGGCCCCTTCTTCGCAGAGGAAGAAGAGCCCATAAGGAGGACGGGCTTGTCCTTCTTTATGGTCCCCTCGAACACGACAAGCATGTTCACTACCTCTTCAAGGGTGGCTTCCAGCTTGTTCATGTTAAAGTTGACCACAAAGGGGTCGAATGCAGCAGGGAGTGAGAGGAGAAGCAGATCCACAGACAGCTCATGTGGAAGCGTGATATCAAGGCCCACTAGCTTCTCAATGAGCCCAATCATACGAACCCCATGCTCGCGGACCGAAGTCACATCGCGCATGCGGCTTGTCATGAGCTCCTTGACAGTAGTGAACCTCTCAGTCCGAGAGTTCTCCCCATACAGCTCCTTGAGATGAAGGTGTATGCTAGCAGCATACTCCGTCTTCTCAAAGCGTCGCTGCATTTCGTTGGACATCGTGAAACATACTAAACCTCTAAATTTTTTTTTTGAAAGCAGATGTGGAATAAACATTTAATAAAAGCTATAAATAAAACCCTAACTTGAAGCGTTTAAAACATCATCTCGACATCCGTTTAAAACTAATTGCAAAACATCTTCAATCCACATCACACGGGCTAACATAAAAATCAGAGTATTCAAAAACTGGTTGCGAAAAACTGAACTTGGTTAAAACAAATAACATAATGTAACTGAGTGGTCACGGGGTAACAGCCACAGTGGAGAATCAGACGTCCTCACCGTCGGTCGGAGTAATCTCATCAACATCATCATGCTCACCTGCACCATATAAACCTAGTGAGCCTAAAGGCCCAGCATGCTATATCCACTAATAACAAGGTACATATAATAAAACCACATACAGGCACATAAGTATATGAATATAATTTCATGACATGCGTGCTTAAAAGATCTTAAAAGTTAAATCGTACTGTAGTCGTACATACTTCATCATATAACATATATATTAAGGCATGGCATAAACATAACATAGCTTAAAAGAACATGCGAGTCGTATCCATGAAGTGAGAGCCATTAAGGTCGATTGATCAATCTATAAACCAACGTACGTGGCGGTGTGGTTCACCCGACCTTACCTCGGGATCCCTATATGTCACACCTCTATGCTGCCACTTTACCCCGATGTCACACGAGGACCCATAAGCTCATTATCATTATACATTAACAGGGGATCCCTGGGCCCGGCTACCCGGCTAACTCCCATCATTATTTTGCCCCACAACACTTCAATCCCTCAAAAATATTTTCATTCATGCCTTAAATAATTTAAACTTTTATGATGCATGCGTTTCATAAAAATTCATGCAACTTAAAATCTTGGCCCATTACTATATATTTAATTTCCTTAAAATATTTCATAAATCAATACATAGCATAATACGTTTATAATTAAATATATATTCATGGGCCTATGCATTATTTCCCTCGGTCCGGTCAAGGACTGGCTCAAGTGACTGGCCCACTAACTCTAAGCCCAGATCCCCAACTTAACTTAAAACAATACTAAGCCCAACTCATCTTGGCCCAACAACTAAGAACAAACCCTTTTTAAAATCATTTGAAGGACTCGGCCCAACATCGTTAAAACGGGCTTAAAACTCATTAAAATAAATACCGGCCCAAAATCCACTAATTTGGCTAAAAATAAAATTTATTTAAAATTCCAGCAACTTAAAAATAGATTTTGACTTAAAATCGTTGACCCGAAATCATTTTGACCAAAACTAAATTTTAACTTAAAAAGTTGACTTGACCCGGTAAAAGTGACTCGAACTTTAAAAATAAAATTACCCGGCCCAAAAATAAGATAACTCAGACCGAACTTAAAATATTGACTCGACACATAAACCACTCGACCCGGCCTGATTGAACTGACCCATCGGCCCAAACGAACCGGCCCAAACCAAACACTCAACCCTAAACCATAAATACACTCTCCCGCACAAGCTGCCGCCGCGACCAGTCTCTGGTTTTTGCATTCGTTCTCCCTGATCCGGCCACCACTACCGGAGCCCTTCCGGCTGGACCACCACCAGGTCCAGACGGTTCTAACGTGACCAACCTTGCCTCTAACCGTGACCTAAACAGGGAGAAATGGTCGCTGCAATTGGACGCACCAGCCATACTGCACGCCGCGCGACCACCTGCTGGTCTTCGCATTCGTTCTCCATGATCCAGCCACCACTGCCAGAGCCCTTCCGGATGGACCACCCCCAGGTATAGGCGGTTCTAACAAGACCAACCTTGGCCCAAACCATGGACGCTACTAGAAACACGAATTCTGGGAATCAGGCGCATCGCGCATGCAGATTACACACACTGTACGGTGTGAATCTTCAAGCCAATGGTTCGACCCTTAAATCTCCACTTCGAACCCCTAAAATCCACTCCTAGGACCACCATGAACCACCTAACATCGAGCCAAGACCACTCAAGCAGCCCATCAACGGAAGCCATGCAAAAAGGATCAAAACCGTGAGGTTCCATAAGAATACATGCATGATCATGAACATGAACTTTGAGATCTGAAGCATACACAAAATTTCCATGCATAATCTTTGTAAAAACAGTGTAATATGATGTATATTGTGAGAAAAGGAAGAATATAACATGCCTTGATTGATAGAGAAGCGAAAATACGTGATACCGGAGCGGAGGACAATGGAGGAGACCACACCTTAGAGTTTCAATCCAAAACTTGCAAGAATTCGGTCACCTTGGAGAGGATGGAGGCTGAAGTTGGCTGATGAGAGGAGAGACTAGGGTAATTTTCGAAAATAGGGTGAAGGGTGCATGAAAAGTGTACTAAAAAGCCCTTCTACCTTGTTTTATTAAAGAAATAGAAGCCCATTAATAATACTAGCCCTCCTCTACTTAAAAAGGCTTAAAAATGTTTAAAATTAAGACTTCAAGCCTTTAATTTTCGTAATATAGGGCCTCTCAAATTTAAAAGTGTAGTAAAAGTCATAAAAATTGCCCATATAGGCGAAAAACGGGTCCCCCTCGGTAACCATGCATAAAATCTCATTTTCTTGGAAATTGCACATAAAATAAAAATATTTTGCTTTAAAATATGTCTAAGTGCTAAAACATTAAAATATTTTCGATTTGGTCGTCTCCGGACTCGTCCCCGCTTACCGGTCTCAAACCGTACCCTAAAGTGACATGCACACGTAAAGCATAAAATCATCATATAATCTCATACATGACATGAAAATCATACTAACATAAAGTTTTCCCCCTATTCATGCACTCATTTCTACGTAATCCGAATTTCGGGATGTTACGCATCGATGCTATCACATAGAACCGTGCCTTAAGCTCGTCGTCCCACCATTTGTCCAGCTTTGCCAGTTCCTCAGGACTGGCATCGGCAGGGGCTTCCTTCGGAGGAGTCTTCTATAGCGTGTAGAGAAGTTTCTCCGAAGCCAAAACAATTTTGAGGTTTCGAAGCCAATCTTGGTAGTTCAAACCTGTGAACTTGTTGCTATCCAGTATAGCAGCAAGTGGATTTTTGATTGAAGACATTGTAATAGCAGTTTATACTGAAAGGAAATACAGATATGCATTACAGACTATTTATGAAAAACATTAAGACATAAAACAAGGTCATTTAGTTTTATGAATTACCCTCCCACTATTTTAACGATTTCACCACCCTCTAATGAAATCGAGAAAGCAAGTTTCCTTAGTGGGTACACAGTCCAATCAAGAAATCATGGTCCCGAATAATATCAGCCAACCATGACCCTCAAAAGGTAGAGTCCAATTGCAACAGGTACAACCTCCATGTATTTACCTCACGTCCAGTAAGGGCCCAATAATATGACGCCGATTACTATCACGTGTCAAGATGACCCATCAATGTTGGGTTGTGAAGGAAGGTCCCCTTAACGTCCCCAATAATATGAGTCAACGTTAAAAGGAGTTCCAACCAACTCACAGCGAGTGTCAATGACGTGCACAGCTTTCCGGCATACATAACCCCCTCAATAATATGAACCGGGCCATGTATACGGGTAGCATCGACGTACACTCATTGTTGATGGAAGGTAGGAAATTTTAAACAAATTTAAATTTCCTTAGTTTATCGAATAAACATTTTAATTTTGATATAAATTTTAAATCAAATTTAAAATGAGGGATTTTAATTTTGAAATTAGGTCTCAATAATTTTAAATCACATTTAAAAACGCGGATTCTACAGATATATATCGCATATATATAATTGGGATGATCGATAGCGAGAGCTATGCGATACGTGGTTGCCAAGCACGGATCTAGGTCCAGTCCTAGGTGAAATGCAGTATGCAAATGCAATCCTATTACATTAGCTTCCAGTTTTATAAATCTTCGGTCTTAATATCTTTGATCATCATCTCCACCATCTTCAAATATGTCCTCCCACTAAGTCTAATATTTACATTTAAATAGCCATGACAAGTAGGGATACAATTTTAAAGGGGTGGGAACGGGCCATAAACCAGGCCTACTTAGAAATAGGTATCAACAATATTTCAACCAAAATTTATAAAACCTAGCATACACCTAACACATTGGGCACGGCTCTCGATCATCCCAAACATACAATCAATTCAAATAATTGACATAAATAAAATAATCAAATCAAATTTGATAATTTTCCAACAAAATCATATTTTAAATATAAAATCATATTTTATAAATAAAATCTTATTTTGTCAATTTAATTGCATCAAATTGGGCTTAAAACAATTTTAGGCCCAAAATCTCAAAAATTCCAAAAATAAATTTTGGTCCGACCAAAATGGCCCAATATCTGGCCCGAAAACCCCTCGGGCCGTCCGGGACAGGCCCGAAACAAACCCTAGAAGTCAAAACAGCCGGTGCGTTAAAAGTGTAAGATGAACCAGCTGGAACGATAAGAACAAGCTGGAGGGCTAAGGAGAAGATGGACCAGCTGGAGCAATAAGTTGAACCAGCAGGAACACTAAGAATCAGCTGGAACGCTATGGACCAGCTGTTGCGTTAAGATGAAGAAAGACCAGCTGGTGCGAGAAGACGTCAATCAGCTGTTGAAAAAATGAATCAGCCGTTGCGAAGACAAATCAGCTGGAACGTAAGGAGAATTGTGGCATCAGCTGATGAACAACTCAGATGAAGAACATTAAGAAGCGATCAGTTGCTGGATCATAAATGCGAAATTACAAGACGACAAAAGGCCCGCAAAATAAAAGGACACAAGGACAACTCCCTGTCGGTACGTTTCAGAACATATTTGAACGGAAGAAAACTTGTGTCCAACGGAAAGAAATTTGAATAGCAATATAAATACAAGAATCACTTCTGAAGAGAAGTGATTTTGATGGATTGATTAACGCACAGTGCACAATTTACAGAGGGAAGAAAAACATAGAGATGAAGCAGTCGTCCACCATTAGAGAGGAGCGCATAACGAGCGTCGACTGCTAAGTCTCTATCAGCTTTTGTAGAAGCATTTTCCCAGTGTGTGAGATTTATTATTTCGAGAGTTGAGCGTTCACTGTAAAATCTCACACACAGATTCACTCGCATATTTTGAGAGTTGCGAAATTGATTAGCAAGTGAATCACAAACAAAAATCAGATCCCGTCCAAGAACGAAGACGTTAAACTCTGTGTATGTAGTATTTGAACAGAGATGTTAAACAAGTTCCTGTTTAGTTAGACACACAGTTGCGGCTGGTGTGCATTTGAGTTCACCTGGAGCGAGGCTCGGTGACTCATCTTCTAGTGGAACCTTCCGAGGCGGAAGAAGGGGAGACGTAGGACATTGATGTCCGAACTTACAGAGACAAATATTAGTGTATTGTATTCTGTTATTTATTCCTCATATGCACTTTAATTATTAGCACGCACGCATACACAGTTATCACACTTGCACAGTCGAACAGATTTCTGTTTACAGAAATCTGTTTGCATCGAGTTTTAAAATTTAGGATTCAGTTCTGGTGTTTTTCGCATGTTTTTATTACATACCAGATCTATCTCCGGTGCTCTCGTGTTTTTATGTTCAAGAACCTTGAGCTATTGTAGCTCCTTTATAGCAGCGCAATTTTTTATTTATCAGTAGCAGCGCTCGCTTGCATTAATTTCATATTTTTGGTCCTAACAAGTGGTATCAGAGCAGGTTGTTCTTGAACGAGCATTTATTTTAAAACGCTTGAGCTATCTGTTTTAAAATGCTTTAAAAATGCTCTGATGGTATGCGGATATTATTTCAGCTGCTGATGCTTTGTGTTTCTTTGAGCTTATGTTGTAAAATACAGGGAGAGTGATATCTCTATCTTTATTAATTTGAGCTATCTGTTTTTGCATCAGTTTCAGTTTTTGTTTCGATCGCCCTTTTCAAAATCATAGCATATTGTTGCATTTGGTTCTTCCCAAAAATCTGTTGTTGTTTTTCAAAATTTGCAAAATTCCTGCTGTCGCGGTTTTTGGTGTGGCAGTGCAGGGAGAGCTTTATTAAATAGCGGGAAGACCAGATTTCTACCCCTTTTTGATTCCCACAAAAAGGGAGAGAATTGTTGTTTTAATGCATATGTTATTTGAGGTTTTGTGTAAATCAAAAAGGGAGAGATTTATGGATCTGGATAACAGATCCAGATCTGAGTTTTGAATTACAAAAAACCTGTTATTGTGTTTCTAACGTTTCTACTAAGTGTGCAGATGTTAGCTGGAAATACAACAAGAGAAGTTGAATCAGATACCGTGGCAGAACAAGAGCCGAAAATAGTAAAACGCGATTTAGGAGGCCTAAACGAAGGAATTTGGCCGAAAAGAGGCTTAGTTCAATAGCAAATCTATTGAGTCTTGCTCGTGGGACCATTTCGGATGGAGTAGCGCTGGTCTCATGCGAAAATATACAAGCTGGTTCAGATGTGAAGAGAAGATCGATTCAGATGTTGGACAGAAGATCGATTCAGATATCGATTCAGATGTTGGACAGAATATCGATTCAGCGTTAAAAGTGTAAGATGAACCAGCTGGAACGATAAGAACCAGCTGGAGCGCTAAGGATAAGATGGACCAGCTGGAGAAATAAGTTGAACCAGCAGGAACACTAAGAATCAGCTGGAACGCTATGGACTAGCTGTTGCGTTAAGATGAAGAAAGACCAGCTGGTGCGAGAAGACGTCAATCAGTTGTTGAAAAAATGAATCAGCCGTTGCGAAAACAAATCAGCTGGAACGTAAGGAGAATAGTGGCATCAGCTGATGAACAACTCAGATGAAGAACATTAAGAAGCGATCAGCTGCTGGATCATAAATGCCAAATTACAAGACGACAAAAGGCCTGCAAAAGAAAGGGACATAAGGACAACTCCCTGTCGGTACGTTTCAGAACATATTTGAACGGAAGAAAACTTGTGTCCAACGGGAAGAAATTTGAATAGCAATATAAATACAAGAATCACTGTTGAAGAGAAGTGATTTTGATGGATTGATTAACGCTCAGTGCACAATTTACAGAGGGAAGAAAAACTTAGAGATGAAGCAGTCGACCACCATTAGAGAGGAGCGCATAACGAGCGTCGACTGCTGAGTCTCTATCAGCTTTTATAGAAGCATTTTCCCAGTGTGTGAGATTTATTATTTCGATAGTTGAGCGTTCACTGTAAAATCTCACACACAGATTCACTCGCATATTTTGAGAGTTGTGCGAAATTGATTAGCGAGTGAATCACAAACAAAAATCAGATCCCGTCCAAGCACGAAGACGTTAAACTCTGTGTATGTAGTCTTTGAACAAAGACGTTAAACAAGTTCCTGTTTAGTTAGACACACAGTTGCCGCTGGTGTGCATTTGAGTTCACCTAGAGCGAGGCTCGGTGACTCATCTTCTAGTGGAACCTTCCGAGGCAGAAGAAGGGAGACGTAGGACATTAATGTCCGAACTTCCAGAAACAAATATCAGTGTATTGTATTCTGTTATTTATTCCGCATATGCACTTTAATTATTAGCACGCACGCATACACAGTTATCACACTTGCACAGTCGAACAGATTTCTGTTTACAGAAATCTATTTGCATCGAGTTTTAAAATTTATGATTTAGTTCTGGTGTTTTCCGCATGTTTTTATTACATACCAGATCTGTCTCCGGTGCTCTCGTGTTTTTATGTTCAAGAACCTTGAGCTATTGTAGCTCCTTTATAGCAGCGCAATTATTTATTTATCAGTAGCAGCGGTCGCTTGCTTTAATTTCCTATTTTTGGTCCTAAAAAGTGGATCAGGGCAGGTTGTTCTTGAACGAGTATTTATTTTAAAACGCTTGAGCTATCTGTTTTAAAATGCTTTAAAAGTGCTCTAATGGTATGCGGAAATTATTTCAGCTGCTGATGCTTTGTGTTTCTTTGAGATTATGTTGTAAAAGACAGGGAGAGTGATATCTCTGTCTTTATTAATTTGAGCTATCTGTTTTTGCATCAGTTTCAGTTTTTGTTTCGATCGCCCTTTTCAAAATCATAGCATATTGCTGCATTTGGTTCTTCCCAAAAATCTTTTGTTGTTTTTCAAAATTTGCAAAATTCCTGCTGTCACGATTTTTGGTGTGGTAGTGCAGGGAGAGCTTTATTTAAAATAGCTGGAAGACCAGATTTCTACCCCTTTTTGATTCCCACAAAAAGGGAGAGAATTGTTGTTTTCATGCATATGTTATTTGAGGTTTTGTGTAAATCAAAAAGGGAGAGATTGATGGATCTGGATAACAGATCCAGATCTGAGTTTTGAATTACACAAAACCTGTTATTGTGTTTCTAACGTTTCTACTAAGTGTGAAGATGTTAGCTGGAAATACAACAAGAGAAGTTGAATCAGATACCGTATCAGAACAAGAGCTGAAAACAGTTAAACGCGATTTCGGAGGCCTAAACGAAGGAATTTGGTCGAAAAGCAGCTTAGGTCATCAAACAAAGTTTCATGAGTTGTGCTCGTTGGATCGTTCCGGAGGGAGTATGTTAGGATAAAATTTATTAGTTTTGGTGATAACAAAAATAAGACAAGTTGCTATTGGACAATCAGTTGTCGCATCTAGCAGGAGAACATTTATCAATCGACTAGTGGTATTTCAGCAGTTGGGGTATTCGTTGGAAATCAGCAGATGGTATGCAATCAGTGGTTGGTTTGTTTTCAGAGATATTCAGCAGAGACATTCCTTGTGAGCAATCAGCAGGTGTTTTAGTTTCGAACACAGGAATATAGTGTTAGCGTGTTTTTGGTAAGAATTGCTAAACGACAGCGTATTGATTGGCTTAGATAAATCAGCAGAAGAATTATTTCAGCAGATGTTTTCGTTAAGAGAAGAGTCAGCAGGCAGCTACAGTTTCCTTTAGTTCCGTCGATAGGTTTTTGCGATAACCAGCAGGTGCATTACTGGATAATAACCAGCAGGTGCATTACTATCAATCGACTAGTGGTATTTCAGCAGTTGGGGTATTCGTGGGAAATCAGCAGATGGTATGCAATCAGTGGTTGGTTTGTTTTCAGAGATATTCAGCAGATACATTCCTTGTGAGCAATAAGCAGGTGTTTTAGTTTCGAACACAGGAATATAAGTTAGCGTGTTTTTGGTAAGAATTGCTAAACGACAGCGTATTGATTGGCTTAGACAAATCAGCAGAAGCATTCTTTAGAGAAATCAGCAGAAGCATTATTTTAGCAGATGTTTTCGTTAAGAGAAGAGTCAGCAGGCAGCTACAGTTTCCTTTAGTTCCATCGATAGGTTTTTGCGATAGGGAAGAACCAGCAGGTGCATTACTGGATGATAACCAGCAGGTGCATTACTGGATGATAACCAGCAGGTGCATTACTTGATGATAACCAGCAGGTGCATTACTTGATGATAACCAGCAGGTGCACTATTTAAGGGAAACCAGCAGACAGCTACAGTGAAATTAACCAGCAGGTGATCTTTGAGTATAGCAAATCGATGTTGCCAGAAATCAGTCGTTGAGTTTTACAAAGGACGAGTCGGTGGAAAAACACAATATGCATATCAGCAGGTAAATTTTCTCATGTGTTTTTCCAGTCGCAGGATTTGAAACGACGAAGGAAAGCTGGTAAACAGAAGGAATTTCAGGCGCAAACATAAAAGAAATTCAAATACGATCGTTTACTCAAACGGAAAAGATTCGTAGGATCGTACAGTTGCCTGGAATTAAGGAGACAAGGTAGGTACTATTTTGGGTAAATAGTACGATGTACAGAGGCCGTTTTTCCTTGTTTGCACAGAAATGGAAAGAAGACAAATTGGCTCTGTCAGTAAGCAATTTACCTTGTAGTGGAGCAGGATTTAAGGTGTACAATTTTGGCAATAATTCAAACGGGATTTATTTTCCTTGGATAATTTTGTGACCGTTGCAATCGAAGACTATAAATATCAGCAGCAGTGTTGAAGAAAATACACTTTGCCATCTATTCATCGCGATCACGCTGTCAAAATATTTACAGAGCTCTCTATCTGTTGAAATATTCGAAAAGCTCACAAGACTCGAAGAACACCTTCTGTTGATCTTCATAGACAAATCTTCGAGTCATTCTCTGGTTCAATTTATTGAATCATGTATTCATTGTTGTATTTGATTGAGTCTGTAAAGAACTGGCTTTGTGAAGCAGTTTGAAAACATCTTTTCGATACTTGTAACCAGCAGCAAATAGTCTTTGAACAGAGACGTTAAACAAGTTCCTGTTTAGTTAGACACACAGTTGCGGCTGGTGTGCATTTGAGTTCACCTGGAGCGAGGCTCGGTGACTCATCTTCTAGTGGAACCTTCCGAGGCGGAAGAAGGGGAGACGTAGGACATTGAAGTCCGAACTTCCAGAAACAAATTCCTGACTCTATCTTTTACATATAGCATTTATTTATTATTGCTTGTTATTCACTGTTCACAAGATAATCGGCCTTTTTTCCGCACAAATATTGTAGGCCGAGAAGCTTGCATAAAACTGAGATACCAAAACATTTCAAAAGATTTCAAAAATCCAAAGGAGTTCATTCAACCCCCCCTTCTGAACTCCTGTTTACTTAGTGATCCTATTTCTGGGACCATCAGAGTAGCACTGGTCTCATGCGAAAATTTGCAAGTTGGTTCAGATGTGCGCGAAGATGGATCAACTGGAGCAACTGAACCAGCTGATGCACGAAGATGGATCAGCTGGAGAAAAGATAAAGTTCACAGCTGGTTTGGTTTATCACTTAGACGGCAGCTGGATTAGCAATGGAGACGTCCAAAGTTGAGTCAGTTGTTCGTATTTAGGCGGAGGCCAAATTAGACAGCAGCTGTGATATTCGCTAAAGGAGCAGCTGGACCAGCTGGAACGTTAAAGGATCAAGCTGGACTATCCGGTGCGTTAAAAGTGTAAGATGAACCAGCTGGAACGATAAGAACCAGCTGGAGGGCTAAGGAGAAGATGGACCAGCTGGAGAAATAAGTTGAAACAGCAGGAACACTAAGAATCAGCTGGAACGCTATGGACCAGCTGTTGCGTTAAGATGAAGAAAGACCAGCTGGTGCGAGAAGACGTCAATCAGATGTTGAAAAAATGAATCAGCCGTTGCAAAGACAAATCAGCTGGAACTTAAGGAGAATTGTGGCATCAGCTGATGAACAACTCAGATGAAGAACATTAAGAAGCGATCAGCTGCTGGATCATAAATGCCAAATTACAAGACGACAAAAGGCCTGCAAAAGAAAAGGACACAAGGACAACTCCCTGTCGGTACATTTCAGAACATATTTGAACGGAAGAAAACATGTGTCCAACGGGAAGAAATTTTAATAGTAATATAAATACTAGAATCACTGTTGAAGAGAAGTGATTTTGATGGATTGATTAACGCACAGTGCACAATTTACAGAGGGAAGAAAAACATAGAGATGAAGCAGTCGACCACCATCAGAGAGGAGCGCATAACGAGCGTCGACTGCTGAGTCTCTATCTGCTTTTGTAGAAGAATTTTCCCAGTGTGTGAGATTTATTATTTCGAGAGTTGAGCGTTCACTGTAAAATGTCACACACAGATTCACTCGCATATTTTCAGAGTTGTGCGAAATTGATTAGCGAGTGAATCACAAACAAGAATCAGATCCCGTCCAAGCACGAAGACGTTAAACTCTGTTAATGTAGTCTTTGAACAGAGACGTTAAACAAGTTCCTGTTTAGTTAGACACACAGTTGCGGCTGGTGTGCATTTGAGTTCACCTGGAGCGAGGCTCGGTGACTCATCTTCTAGTGGAACCTTCCGAGGCGGAAGAAGGGGAGACGTAGGACATTGATGTCCGAACTTCCAGAAACAAATATCAGTGTATTGTATTCTGTTATTTATTCCGCTTATGCACTTTAATTATTAGCACGCACGCATACACAGTTATCACACTTGCACAGTCGAACAGATTTCTGTTTACAGAAATATGTTTGTATCTAGTTTTAAAATTTAGGATTCAGTTCTGGTGTTTTACGCATGTTTTTATTACATACCAGATCTGTCTCCGGTGATCTCGTGTTTTTATGTTCAAGAACCTTGAGCTATTGTAGATCCTTTATAGCAGCGCAATTTTTTATTTATCAGTAGCAGCTCAAGAGCAGCTCAAAAGAGTCATAGCAGTAAAAGCCGAACAGATCATAAATAGATCATTTTAGAGATAAGCAGAAAAGATCAGATGAGTTCAAGAGAAATTAGCTCAGAAAAACGAACAGAGCATAGTGAATCAGATTAGAGCAAAACAGAGCAGATCCGAATAGAACATAGTAGAATAGTAGTCAGCTCAGAGCAGCTCAGAACAGATCAGATCAAGATGAATAAGAACAATGTAGTTCAATGCACAGATCAGGTCGAACTTCACAACAGATAAATTTACATAAGAATAGAAGAACTTAATTGAAGAATGGATCAGAGCAAAGTCCATATGAGATCAGCATAGGCTACCAGCTCAGATGGACAAAGTTGATGGATCTGGATAACAGATCCAGATCTGAGTTTTGAATTTAACAAAACCTGTTATTGTGTTTCAACGTTTCTACTAAGTGTGCAGATGTTAGCTGGAAATACAACAAGAGAAGTTGAATCAGATACCGTAGCAAAACAAGAGCTGAAAACAGTAAAACGCGATTTCGGAGGCCTAAACGAGGAATTTGGCCGAAAAGCAGCTTAGGTCATCAAACAAAGTTTGATGAGTTGTGCTCGTTGGATCGTTCCGGAGGGAGTAGCACTGGTCTAATGCGAAAATATACAAGTTGGTTCAGATGTGCGCGAAGATGGATCAGCTGGAGCAACTGAACCAGCTGGTGCACGAAGATGGATCAGCTGGAGAAAAGATAAAGTTCACAGCTGGTTTGGTTTATCACTTAGACTGCAGCTGGATTAGCAATGGAGACGTCCAAAGTTGAGTCAGTTGTTCGTATTTAGCGGAGGCCAAATTAGACCAACAGCTGTGATATTCGCTAAAGGAGCAGCTGGAACGTTAAAGGATCAAGCTGGACCAGCCGGTGCCTTGAAAGTGTAAGATGAACCAGCTGGAACGATAAGAACCAGTTGGAGCGCTAAGGAGAAGATGGACCAGCTGGAGCAATAAGTTGAACCAGCAGGAACACTAAGAATCAGCTGCAACGCTATGGACCAGCTGTTGCGTTAAGATGAAGAAAGACCAGCTGGTGCGAGAAGACGTCAATCAGCTGTTGAAAAAATGAATCAGCCGTTGCAAAGACAAATCAGCTGTAACGTAAGGAGAATTGTGGCATCAGCTGATGAACAACTCAGATGAAAAACATTAAGAAGCGATCAGCTGCTGGATCATAAATGCCAAATTACAAGACGACAAAAGGCCTGCAAAAGAAAAGGACACAAGGACAACACCCTGTCGGTACGTTTCAGAACATATTTGAACGGAAAAAAACTTGTGTCCAACGGGAAGAAATTTGAATAGCAATATAAGTACAAGAAGCACTGTTGAAGAGAAGTGATTTTGATGGATTGATTAACGCACAGTGCACAATTTCTAGAGGGAAGAAAAACATAGAGATGAAGCAGTCGACCACCATTAGAGAGGAGCGCATAACGAGCGTCGACTGCTGAGTCTCTATCAGCTTTTGTAGAAGCATTTTCTCAGTGTGTGAGATTTATTATTTCGATAGTTGAGCGTTCACTGTAAAATCTCACACAGATTCACTCGCATATTTTGAGAGTTGTGCGAAATTTATTAGCGAGTGAATCACAAACAAAAATCAGATCCCGTCCAAGCACAAAGACGTTAAACTCCGTGTATGTAGTCTTTGATCAGAGACGTTAAACAAGTTCCTGTTTAGTTAGACACACAGTTGCGGCTGGTGTGCATTTGAGTTCACCTGGAGCGAGGCTCGGTGACTCATCTTCTAGTGGAACCTTCCGAGGCGGAAGAAGGAGAGACGTAGGACATTGATGTCCGAACTTACAGAGACTATCAGTGTATTGTATTCTGTTATTTATTCCTCATATGCAATTTAATTATTAGCACGCACGCATACACAGTTATCACACTTGCACATTCGAACAGATTTCTGTTTACAGAAATCTGTTTGCAACGAGTTTTAAAATTTAGGATTCAGTTCTGATGTTTTTACGCATGTTTTTATTACATACCAGATCTGTCTCCGGTGCTCTCGTGTTTTTATGTTCAAGAACCTTGAGCTATTGTAGCTCCTTTATAGCAGCGCAATTTTTTATTTATCATTAGCAGCGCTCGCTTGCATTAATTTCCTATTTTCGATCCTAACAAGTGGTATCAGAGCAGGTTGTTCTTGAACGAGCATTTATTTTAAAACGCTTGAGCTATCTGTTTTAAATTTCTTTAAAAGTGATCTGATGGTATGCGGAAATTATTTCAGCTGCTGATGCTTTGTGTTTCTTTGAGCTTATGTTGTAAAAGACAGGGAGAGTGATCTCTCTGTCTTTATTAATTTGAGCTATCTTTTTTTGCATCAGTTTCAGTTTTTGTTTCGATCGTCCTTTTTAAAATCATAGCATATTGTTGCATTTGGTTCTTCCCAAAAATCTTTTGTTGTTTTTCAAAATTTGCAAAATTCCTGCTGTCGCGGTTTTTGGTGTGGCAGTGCAGGGAGAGCTTTATTAATCATAGCATATTGTTGCATTTGGTTCTTCCCAAAAATTCTTTTGTTGTTTTTCAAAATTTGCAAAATTCCTGCTGTCGCGGTTTTTGGTGTGGCAGTGCAGGGAGAGCTTTATTTAAAATAGCGGGAAGACCAGATTTCTACCCCTTTTTGATTCCCACAAAAAGGGAGAGAATTGTTGTTTTCATGCATATGTTATTTGAGGTTTTGTGTAAATCAAAAAGGGAGAGATTGATGGATCTGGATAACAGATCCAGATCTGAGTTTTGAATTTCACAAAACCTGTTATTGTGTTTCTAACGTTTCTACTAAGTGTGCAGATGTTAGCTGGAAATACAACAAGAGAAGTTGAATCAGATACCGTAGCAGAACAAGAGCTGAAAACAGTAAAACGCGATTTCAGAAGCCTAAACGAAGGAATTTGGCCGAAAAGCAGCTTAGGTCATCAAAAAAAGTTTGATGTGTTGTGCTCGTTGGATCGTTCCGGAGGGAGTAGCACTGGTCTCATGCAAAAATATGCAAGTTGGTTCAGATGTGCGCGAAGATGGATCAGCTGGAGCAACTGAACCAGCTGGTGCGCGAAGATGGATCAGCTGGAGAAAAGATAAAGATCACTGCTGGTTTGGTTTATCACTTAGACGGCAGCTGGATTAGCAATGGAGACGTCCAAAGTTGAGTCAGTTTTTCGTATTTAGGCGGAGGTCAAATTAGACCAGCAGCTGTGATATTCGCTAAAGGAGCAGCTGGACCAGCTGGAACGTTAAAGGATCAAGCTGGACGAGCCGGTGCGTTAAAAGTGTAAGATGAACCAGCTGGAACGATAAGAACCAGCTGGAGTGCTAAGGAGAATATGGACCAGCTGGATCAATAAGTTGAACCAGCAGGAACACTAAGAATCAGCTGGAACGCTATGGACCAGCTGTTGCGTTAAGATGAAGAAAGACCAGTTGGTGCGCGAAGACGTCAATCAGCTGTTGAAAAAATGAATCAGCCGTTGCGAAGACAAATCAGCTGGAACGTAAGGAGAATTGTGGCATCAGCTGATGAACAACTCAGATGAAGAACATTAAGAAGCGATCAGCTGCTGGATCATAAATGCCAAATTACAAGACGACAAAAGGCCTGCAAAAGAAAAGGACACAAGGACAAATCCCTGTCGGTACGTTTCAGAACATATTTGAACGGAAGAAAACTTGTATCCAACGGGAAGAAATTTGAATAGCAATATAAATACAAGAATCACTGTTGAAGAGAAGTGATTTTGATGGATTGAATAACGCACAGTGCACAATTTACAGTGGGAACAAAAACATAGAGATGAAGCAGTCGACCACCATTAGAGAGGAGCGCATAACGAGCGTTGACTGCTGAGTCTCTATCAGCTTTTGTAGAAGCATTTTCCCAGTGTGTGAGATTTATTATTTCGAGAGTTGAGCGTTCACTGTAAAATCTCACACACAGATTCACTCGCATATTTTGAGAGTTGTGCGAAATTGATTAGCGAGTAAATCACAAACAAAAATCAGATCCCGTCCAACCACGAAGACATTAAACTCTGTGTATGTAGTCTTTGAACAGAGACGTTAAACAAGTTCCTGTTTAGTTAGACACACAGTTGCGGCTGGTGTGCATTTGAGTTCACCTGGAGCGAGGCTCGGTGACTCATCTTCTAGTGGAACCTTTCGAGGCGGAAGAAGGGGTGACGTACGACATTGATGTCCGAACTTCCAGAAACAAATATCAGTGTATTGTATTCTGTTATTTATTCCGCATATGCACTTTAATTATAAGCACACACGCATACACAGTTATCACACTTGCACAGTCGAACAGATTTCTGTTTACAGAAATTTGTTTGCTTCGAGTTTTAAAATTTAGGATTCAGTTCGTGTGTTTTCCGCATGTTTTTATGACACACCAGATCTGTCTCCGTTGCTCTCGTCTTTTTATGTTAGAGAACCTTGAGCTATTGTAGCTCCTTTATAGCAGCACAATTTTTTATTTATCAGTAGCAGCGCTCTTTTGCATTAATTTCCTATTTTCGGTCCTAACAAGTGGTATCAGAGCAGGTTGTTCTTGAACGAGCATTTATTTTAAAACGCTTGAGCTATCTGTATTAAAATGCTTTAAAAGTGCTCTGATGGTATGCGGAAATTATTTCAGCTGCTGATGCTTTGTGTTTCTTTGAGCTTATGTTGTAAAAGACAGGGAGAGTTATATCTCTGTCTTTATTAATTTGAGCTATCTGTTTTTGCATCAGTTTCAGTTTTTGTTTCGATCGCCCTTTTCAAAATCATAGCATATTGTTGCATTTGGTTCTTCCCAAAAATCTGTTGTTGTTTTTCAAAATTTGCAAAATTCCTGCTGTCACGGTTTTTGGTGTGGCAGTGCAGGGAGAGCTTTATTTAAAATAGCGGGAAGACCAGATTTCTACGCCTTTTTGATTCCCACAAAAAAGGAGAGAATTGTTGTTTTCATGCATATGTTATTTGAGGTTTTGTGTAAATCAAAAAGGTAGAGATTGATGGATCTGGATAACAGATCCAGATCTGAGTTTTGAATAACACAAAACCTGTTATTGTGTTTCTAACATTTCTACTAAGTGTGCAGATGTTAGCTGGTAATACAACAAGAGAAGTTGAATCAGATACCGTAGCAGAACAAGAGCTGAAAACAGTAAAACGCGATTTCGGAGGACTAAACGAAGGAATTTGGCCAAAAAGCAGCTTAGATAATCAAACAAAGTTTGATGAGTTGTGCTCGTTTGATTGTTCCGGAGGGAGTAGCACTGGTCTTATACGAAAATATACAAGTTGGTTCAGATGTGCGCGAAGATGGATCAGCTGGAG